>CAUYLG010049371.1:0-18001 GCA_963573385.1 Cacajao melanocephalus | reverse complement strand
CTCGTCTTTCTAGGTGACTAAGGGAGAGTCTCTTTTACTTCTCCAAGTCTCAGTTTCTTCTTCTGTAGAATGGGATTAATACAATTTACTTGAGAGCACTGATGTGAGAAGGAAATATAATGATGTATAGAAAGTACTTTGCGCAGTGCCTGGCACAGAATTAATACACAATAAATGGTAGTGATTATTAGTCATTTTGGGCAAACTGACCAAAATCATATATATATATATATATATATATGAGATAAATATATATATATATATGAGATAAATATATATATATATGAGATAAATATATATATATAAAGACATGAGATAAGGGTAGTGAGGGGGATAGTTCTATATAAAAATATGTGATAATATCATATATTCTTGTGTCACCTTAGAGATCAATAAGTGCATTAATATACAATATCTTACTTTATTCTCACAGATCAAGGGAAGAAAATGAGTTCAATATAGGTTACAGACTTGTTCAAGGGTACACATCAAACCTAATGAAAAAACCTTCATTGAAAGCCTGATCTTCAGCTTAGGTTCAGCTAATTTTGCATCATATTATAGTGCCTGAGCAGTGACTCTTACTAACTTTTATGTAGTGCTTCACACACTATAAGCCATTCTGTGTACATATTCCAACCTAATTCTCACATTATTGTAGAAGCAGAGTAAGTCTTGTCCTCACTTTAAGGACCAGGAAATGACATCAGAATGAAAGGCAAAGATTTGTACTTTATGGCTTTAAATACCATGCATTTATTAATTCAACATATACCATTGAATACCTCTTCCATAGCAGAAACTTCTTTAGATAATGAAAGTACAGTGCGGAATATGACAAACTCTTTGCCTTATGGAGCTCAGATGCTAGTAGGGGAAATGAACAATAAGCAAATTAAAAAATAAAACATTAGTTAACGTCAGACAAGGTAAGTAGCATCAAGATAAATAGAAGGGCATGGTGGGTACCGGGAAGAGGTTATTTTTGGTAGAGTGAAGGTAAGGCTTTTTAACATGTGAATAGAGACCTGAATGAAATGACCAGCAAGCCAGAACAAGAAGCAAGTCTTTCCAGGAAATGGAAAGTTCAAGGTCAAAGGCATTTCAGCTTGGTGTGCTGGAGAAACCACAAGATGATCAGGCAAGAGAAGGCTTTGGCTGAATATGAGGTGATGTTTGGAGTGATAGGTAAAGCATTGTAACAGGTGGGGCTTTGTCATAGTGCATCTTGGAAAAAAAATAACTCGAGCATGATGGTCATAAGCCCTTGCACATTTCCTTTTACTATCAATTCATTTATCTTTCTGTCCTTGACATAATTTCTCCAAGCCACTTCCATTTTTACCAGCTTCTTGCATATCATTGAGGGCCAGCTGAGCAGTGGTTTCAGTATCATGACTATTTTAATGTTACGTGTAGCCATCTCATAAGCAGGAGGTCATGTCTCTTGCATTTTGACTTTGTATTTACTTGTCATGAGCAAATAGTTTTAAAGAACCTGGAGACCTGAATTTAGTATCCCCAAAGTTCTTCCAAGCTAAGTATATAACACAAAACAAAGTAGAATCTATGAAAATAAAGACATTTAACAATGCCAGAGGAAAACGCTGCAGTTATACTATAATTTATATAGATTCATTGGAAATCAAGTTTTCAAGAGAAATTACTGGTGATATTAATTTGATTGTTTTCCAACTTGGAGAAGCCAGACAAGAAACTGAGAATCAGAGTTATAAAATGCGACCATCAATTTATCTTGTACATTTTTAACGGTTATGTATTAACTGTTGCATATTAACAGTTTAACTTGTTGTGTATTTCTTTTAAGTCTTGTTTTATCTCCCGCATTTGTATAGCAAATGTTAAAGTAACAAAGGCCCTCTCTATTAGCTAGCTCTGATTAAAACACATCTACTAACAAACAGTGTATTGGGTAATATCCAATAAACGTCTTAGTGTCTTTGCCATGTAATTAGTGAGTTTGTAACCTAACTTACTAAGAAGTCAGCTATGAGTCCAGCTGCATAGATAAAGAGCAACTATGAGACAATGCTTTCTGATATATGATAGAACAGTTTAAAAAGATACAGCTGCAGGAATGGAAGAGAAATTTATTTTTACAAAGAAATCAGCATGTAAAAAAAAATGACACAAAGATTTGTATTTAACAGGCAGCATGGCTTCTTATTTTATACCACTTTAAAAGTTTGCTCTGAATATGGGAACTGCTGGTCCATTTAAAGCTTCAGGATGACCATATTGCCCTTAATATTTGCAAAAGATTTCTTCAGGGGGATTTCAAATCTCCAAATAAAAGTGTGCCCACCATCCTGTAATTTCCTCTTAAAGGGTAGTAAGTGATCATGTTAAGTGATGCTTTTAGGGTTGATGAGAGTGTTTCTGAAAGGCAGTCACCAGCCACCTGATGCCTTACCCAGGGCTTCTCTCCCTTTTCCTTCAGTCCTTCCGACTGACTGACTCAGCGCCATGCTGCATCTTCCCAAGCATCTAACCATGGACTTACTCAGGATCATGAGATCTCAGTTGCTGTGGGGGTCTCTCATCACTATCCCCCTGCAAGGAAACCAGTATCTGTGAGTGTATATGAAATGCAAGAGGGACACATGCTAGTTGGTCCTCTTTCTCCCCTTTCCTCTGCTCTCACTACATCGCAATTCAACAGCACAGTTTAGGCACACCATGTTGGGAGCAGCCAGGTACACTTAAATTAAATATATATATATATATAACTATGTATTTATTGTGAGCCACACCATATTTTGAAGTATATATACGTTGTAGAATATCTAAGTCTAGCTAATTAAAATATGCATTACCTCACATAGTTATTTATGCAGTGAGAATATTTAACATCCACTCTTGAAGCATTTTTTTTCAAAATACAAGATATCATCATTAACTGTAGTCACCATGCTGTGCAATAGCTCTTGAACTTATTTATCCTCTCTAACTGTAATTTAAAAAAAGACAAAAGATAGTAAATGTTGGCAAAGATGTGGATAAAAGGGAACCCTTGCACGCTTTTGGTGGGAACATAAATTAGTATGGCCATTATGGAAAACAGATGGAGGTTTCTCCAAAAATTAAAAATAGAATTACCATATGATCTAGCAATTCCACTACTGGGTATATATCCAAAGGAAATGAAATCAGTATGTTGAAGAGACATCTGCACTTTCAATGTTTATTGCAGCACTATTCACAAAGCCAAGCTATGGAATCAATGTAAACATCAATGAATGAATCGATTAAAAAAATGTGGTATAGATACATAGTGAAATACTATTCAGCCATAAAAAAGAAGGAAATCCCGTCATTTGAAACAACATAGATGAACTCAGAGGATATTATGCTAAGTGAAATAAAATATCAGGCACTGCAAGACAAATAGCACATGATCTTAGTCATATTAAATCTGTAAAAGTGGATCTCCTAAAAGTATAGATTACAATGGTGGTCACCAGAAGCTGGGGCAGTTGGAAGGTGAGGTAAGAAGACTTTGGCCAAAGGATACAAAATGACAACTGCACTTTTAGAAAACAACTCTGGTAATCTGTTTTACCAAGGATAATGTGGATTCAAATCTGTGCATAAACAGAATTAGAAACATGTTTATTTAAGAAACTCTGAGGTCAGTTGCAAATACCTAAATTATTGGTGGCCAAAGAGCTACTAGCTTTGGGTTTTCAGAACTCTTTCATTTACAAAACTTCCTTCTATTTCGAAAGATCCCTTCCAGGCAGGTGTAAAAGCCATTCACAATGGAAAATAACATTCTTCTATTTCGTAAGTGAGGTAACTAAGTTTCAGAGATGGCCCCCAAGCTCTACCTCCAACCAAAAAGCAAATGCTTCTATCTTGATTTAAGCCTACTTCCCTCCTGCTTAAATCTATTTGAATTAAACTATTTGGTGACCATTTATAAAAGAGATGAGTCATAGGATACAAAAATGTGGCTCCCCCATGTTTATTGCAGCTCTATTCACAATAGCAAAGGTATTAAATAAACCTAAATGTCCATCAACGGATGAATTAATAAAGAAAATGTGATATATATGCACAATGGAATACTATTTAGTCATAAAAAAGATTGGAATCTTGTTATTTGTGGTAACATGGATGCATCTGGAGGATATTCTGTTAAGTGAAATAAGTCAGGCACAGAAAAAAAATACTGCATGTCCTCATTTACATGTGGGAGGTAAAAGAATTGAACTCATAGAAAGAAAGTAGGGTGGATGTTATTAGCAGCTGAGAATGGTCAAGATGGGGAAGAGAGAATAAAAACAGGTTGGTTAATGGCTACAAAATTAAAGCTAAATGGGAGAAATAGGTTCTAGAGTTTTGTAGCATTGTAGGGTGAATATAGTTAACAATAATTTAACAAATTTTTCAAAAACTACAACTAGGGGAGGAACAGCTGGGGATGGGGAGTTGGGGAGGGATAACATGGGGAGAAATGCCAGACATAGGTGATGGGAAGGAAGGCAGCAAACCACATCGCCATGTATGCACCTATGCAACAATCCTGCATGTTCTTCACATGTACCCCAAAACCGAAAATGCAATAAAATATAAAAAAATAAGATAAATTTCATTCCTCCTCCCAAAAAAGATAATGTTAAACATTTATAACACAAAGGGATAATAAATGTTTGCAGGGATAGATATCCTAGTTACTCTGATTTGATCATTACATATTGTATACATGTATCAGAAATTCACAAGGTATCCCAGAAATATGTACAGTTATTATATGTCAATTAAAAATAAATGATTCTGAAGATCATATGAGGCAGAAAAAAAATAATAAATGAAAAAAACTCAATAAAATGGTCATAATAACCAAGGTTTATCGAGCACTTACTACATATTTTGAAGTTTACATGGACTTTACACTGGAACTTGGTTTTGGTGTATTATCATCAAGGTTCTTAAATAGCATGAGAAGTTATGATAAATACTTGACAAATATAAGAAATATTATGTAAACATGTTATTGAATTTGAATATATTTGAAAGGATTAAAAAATAAAATTTAAAAAAACATATAACTCTTAGATTTTTCTATAAATATTAATGGAGGTTGTTTTGATAGCTACTTATTGCCTTTATTGAGTGATCAATTCACTAGCTATCAAGATTTAGAAATTATTATTATTATAATCATTTAAAATTTTTTGTCACATGTATTTTTTAGATACAAACTATACTGACTTAACCCAGATGTTTGTTGTTTTGATTCCATTTATTGATACAAATAAAAAGTTCAATTAAGCCAGAAAACCACCTCAAGGTTGGCTTCCTATTAATTATTGTCTTGAATGTCTTCCCAGTTTTTAGCTGTTCAAATTGCATGAGATCTGAGCAGCTAGAATAGGACACAGGTGAGAAAAATAGAAATGACATAAAAATAAAGAAAGGTTAAGGAGAATAACCATTTATGCTATAAAAGGTAAGTTTGGAGGGAGAATAACATGATGGGTAAATGCTGGTAGCTAGAGAGCCAAAATATACATTATCCTTCTTCCTGGGCACAGAGCTTGCCCATGGTTCCCAGCCTTCCTTGCAGCCACATGTGGCCATGTGACTGAAATCATGCCAATGAAATTTGGGCAGAAGTTACAAGCTTCACCATGTTTTTTCTCCATCCTGAGGACTGTAATGGAGAAGATCACACCAATCCTGGAAGAAAGGCATGAGTTGAAAATGGCAGAGACTTCCTTAGCCTAGTTTTCTGAATGATTTCTCATGGAGCAGAGTCATTGCCAACTAAAAGCCTCTGTCTTGGCCTGTTTCATAAGGAAAAAAACTACTTTATAACATAACTGATTTGGGGAAGTTTAATGGTGTCTGTAGCTTAGCCTACTCTGATACGTATAGTTTATGTTGTTAATTCAGCAAAAATCAACATAAAACACATGGGATAATGACAGAGTATTAGAAAGCAGAATATGGAAGCATACTTCATCATAAAATGCAGAATGCAGAAAATGTTGAATGAGTTTAAATGCTTTAGTCATATATGAAGAAAAACACTAATACATTTGAATAGATTATATAGTGTGGGGCCAGGCATGGTGGCACCCACCTGTAATCCCAGCATCTTGGGACACTGAGGTGGGCAGATCACCTGAGGTGGCGAGTTTGAGACCAGCCTAGCCAACATGGGGAAAACCCATCTCTACTGAAAATACAAAAAAAAAAATTTAGCCAGGTATGGTGGTGGGCTCCTCTTTTCCCAGCTACTCAGGAGGCTGAGGCAGGAAAATCGCTTGAATTTGGCAGGCAGAGGTTGCAGTGAGCCAAGATTGTGCCATTGCACTCCACCTGGGTGACAAGAGTGAAACTCTATCTTAAAAAAAATTATTTATACACACACACACACACACACACACACATATATAATGGTTTTATATATATTATGGTTATATATATATGGTGTAATAATGACATGTTCTGGATCTACTCTTTGGACTGCTATATTTCATAGATATAGTCAAATAAAAGTGCTAGTGTCTTAGAAACTGCCAATGACTGCCAAAAAGACAATAACAACATTTTGGAAGGGAAATGTAGAAAGGGCACATTTTACTAAATCTAAGAATTAGTTAATCTTCAATTTAACAAACATCTCCATCTAGTCTGTTGAGAAAGACTTAACTTTGTTCTTGTCCCTCCCTCCAGGGTAATAAACTGCCTTTTCTTTCAAGCTAGGAAATCCTGAATTGCATCCAGTGTCCTCATATTCCTTCAATTTTTCAATAACTACTTTTTAAAATGTCATGTTTAGGGTTTGCTTATGTAGGCTGATATTATTTAAATATGGACATTCCATAAATATTTTAGATAGTTTTGGAAATAGTCCTCTCAACTTTATATTTTGTTTTAGATCTTTTTTATATTTCATTGTGACTAGTTATTTGGTTTTACAAGCATAGCCTCTATACTTAATGCATGTAAATGACGTCCTGAATTGACACATAGGAAATTCAGTCCTAATAATGCATATGAACATATAACCCATCTTTAAGAAGAGGGTCACTAATATTAGCCAGATTTTTGAGGCATGTTTCACATTGCTTCACTCAATATGTGTTTAAAAGCTGATGAAGTAAACAAGAAATATGATTTCTTTGATAATAGATCAAAACAAATAAAATGTTAAAATTAAAAAGCCTAAAATCTGGGATTTATTTTGGGAATTATGACAATATCAGATAGAGAAAACATGTTTGGACATTTCTAAATATAGAGTGAAAAACTTCTCTTAATTCACTAGAGGGAAGAGAAATCCCAACATAGAGATACAGGTACCAAAGCACAAGAATCAACTACTTAGCACCTGAAGCCAGGGAAGCAGTTGATTGGGAATATACACAACTGATATTAAGTCCTGACACTCAGAGAGTAATTCATCTGCCTTTAAGAATAGAACAGATTCCCATTAGATGTGCTCCCCCTTGTAAAAAAATTGTGAAAGCTCACCATTTCTTCCCTCTTTGAACATACACAAGGCAAAGCATTGGAAAAACATGTATGTGGAGAAAAAGAATCAAGTTTCATAAAACACATACATACATCTGCCTAAACTTCAGACTGAATTGCTATTACATTCTGCAATTTTTAAGGGCTCACAAACTAAAATACTGAAGAAAAGTGGGGGTGCTGGCATTTGCAAAAGGAATCAAATCAAAATCAGATTGTAAACGCGAAATGAAAACCAGATTGTAAACGTCAGTTTGAAGACAAGAAATAAAGAATTTTAAATGATGACACAGGTGAAAAACAAAAGTACTGGAAGGAAAATATCAACGTGATACATTTTTAAATATACTAGTCAGGAGGACTCATATGAAAGGTTTGACATGACTGATCTTTGTTCCTATCTGTTTCAGTAACTAATATTGATGCAGCACGATCAAATTCCAAACAATTGGATATAAGAGGAATTGTATTTATATGTCAAGTTTAGCTTTAGCTGTACTGAAATCAGTGAAACATTGATAACAAGATTAAAAGGATCTTAGACAGAAGATCTGAACTGTTCTTGATTAAGGATAAATAACATGAAGGCCAAAAAACTGCCTTGTCTAAAGTGACCACAACCAGTTCTGGAAGAACTAAAATTCACACTTAGT
The DNA here is from genome assembly GCA_963573385.1 of Cacajao melanocephalus. Taxonomy (NCBI): domain Eukaryota; kingdom Metazoa; phylum Chordata; class Mammalia; order Primates; family Pitheciidae; genus Cacajao; species Cacajao melanocephalus. Next base: position 9,839 of record CAUYLG010049371.1, on the reverse strand, counting down.
CCAGTGCTCTTTCCTCTATGTCTCATCTGCATTTCTTGAGGCCACCTCTAATAGTAGATCAAGGAATTTAAAAATATTTGTATTTTTCATATTGCTCATGTTATCATTTTAATAATATAATAATAATAATGGTCACTATGAGTTTATGAGCATCTACCATATAATCTGATAAACATATAACAACTCCAATTTATTATGTAATTTTGTTATAATCTCATTTTGCAGATGGGAAAACTATGGCTCAGAAAATTAAATAACTTGTGTAGTGGCACATAGCTGAGCTGGAATTGAGATAGAACTTTATCTGAATCCAAAATCTATATTCTTTATATTATTCATCACTGCCTCTTTTAATATTTTTGTGTGTTTTTGAGATATTTCAAGAAATCCAAAGCAGAACTGATAATTGAAAGCTTGGCTAATTCCTCCAGAATCTGCTGTGTAGCCATCTAAATGTTATCAAAAATTGATTGTTCTAATCAAGATTATGGAGATCCTGCTTCTAAAATGGCCATCCTAACTAGAAACATTAGCTGCTTCATATATAAAGAATAAATTAATTTTATTTTTTAAAAAATCATTATAAAACAGTAGTCACCAAGAGAAAGACTGGTGAAAATTTGATGATCTGGTAAAAATCTCTGCAGGCTGGTGATTATACTATCCTAGCTGACATAGCTTATGTCAGCCTTGCAGATGGTGTTTAAAAAAATAACCCTATGTGTATATGAGATCAAAACACCAAGATTGAATTTAACCCAGATGCTTGGCACTATGTAGACACAACCTATGTCATATCTTCCATTTACAGTTGGGAGGCAGCAGAAGAAGGGTGTGACTATCCACAGTTGTTAACGGAATAATATTTCCAAGTAAGTTTGCATTAATGTTTTAGTGTTTTTTTTCCTTCCTCCTCTGTTTGAATTCCTAAAATGAATCAGACCTCATGAGTTTCAGGCAGACATACTCTGTTAGGAGTTGAAGGAAGATTTGCACATTTCCTCTCTGACATGTGGACAAGCAGACGCTCAACTGCAGGGCTTCAACTGCTGAGTGGCTTTCTTTGTCTTCATTCACACATACATCCTGGCCAAATTCCCACTAAAAATGTCACTGCAGAGCCTGAAAAGTTTTTGGAATGACTCTCATGGCTTTCAATCTTCTTGACAGAAAGAGAAAACTTAGACAGTCTTACTTCAAAAAAAGAAGCAAGAAAGAAAGATTGAAGACAGTGCTCCTTGTCAGCACAAGCATCATGAAAGCACTTAGAGATAATGGGTTAAGTGTAACTGAATCAGAAACATACCAGTTTGGCAGTAATCTCATTCACAAAATGTTGGAGTGGTTGTAGGTGATGCCAAGTTAAACAGGATGATGGACTCAACACAATACATGTTTGCAACACAAACGGGTCCTCAGTTCAAGGCCAGCCACTTCCAGGTGGCGGGAAGCGAGGGCAGCTGCCCCAACTCTGGAGGGTCAGAGAGATTTCCTGCTCACACAGACAGATATCCTGGGCCATGAAAGAGAGATAGAGTCCCTGTCCTTGGTGTTACATGATCCATAATGGAAGCAATGCTTATCCTTAGACTGGGGCATGGCTTGTAATTAATTTTTGATTCTTAGGGTAAACCAAGGAATAGATGTGTAGTAGAAATGTTTTACACTTTCTTTCATGACTATGGCCTTAAATAGCTGAATATTAAGGGAAGTATTAAAGAGGCAACCAGACATTTCAAAGCCATTTGATATATATGACACCTTCAGCCAGCACCCAGATATTTTCCTGTCTCTTTCCAAGCCACTGTCTCCTGACTATTTTGTATAGTGTGCTGTTTATGCCCAAGACCAGATACTGTCAGATGTGATGTGAGGACCCGCTGACTCATGGTGTCTTCATACTGAGGCCATTCATGACTTAAAACTCTAGGGCAGACCCAGTGGCACAGGCAGTAGGTAATTGTCTCATAGAGAGATGATTAGTTGAATGTCTTCTAATAGGTAAGTTACAAAAGATTACATTTGCAGAAAAGGACCTTTTATAATGTGATTTTGCTTTTGAGTAATTATAAAAGAATAATAAATATAATATTGAATACCAGTTAGTTAATTCTAATTGAGTCAGTAATATTAATAGTTACCATTATGTCTCAGGCATTCTCCTAAGTACTTCACACTTATTAACTTGCATAGTCTTCCCAAAAACCCATACTACTTTAGAGATGAGGAAATTGAGACACAGAGAGATTAGGTTACCTGTCCAAGTTCACTCCAGCAGAAAAGCAGTATAGGCATACTTCAAGTCCAGGGGGTCTGGCTCAAGAATATGCAATATTTTCTGTTTATATCCTAGTATTCAGCACTGAGCTAGACACAGATAAAAAAAAGCTAGGATGTATGTGTATGATGGAATAAGACAGATTTTTTAACAAAATGAGGAGGAATTATATTAAAATTTAGAACCATCCTTTCAAATTAGTCACCTTTGGAAGAATAACAACGTGCCACTCTTTGTAATGTGCATCACTACCCCCCAGCATTGCTTCCACAGCTGATGTATAAATCACACAAGAAAATCAGCACCCATTATTTAGATTCTCACTTTATTCTTCACTAGAAACTGAAATGTCCTTCTAATCACTAAACAATTCATAGATCCAGTCTCCAAATGACTCCTGGTCACTTCTAAAACCCAGATCTATCTTCAAAATTCAAAGTGTTGTCATTGAGCATGAAGAATATTCTAAGGATTGTGCTGAGGTGTAGGTTCTTGGGACAGGCCCCCAGATATTTTTGAGTTTTGGCAGCTGCCTTGCCAAACATGTGCACTGGAGCATGGTGGCTCTTTGTCAACTGAAGGCTCTCACTGAAATTCCTAAGCACAGGTTTCTTGAGGCAAATTATCTCTATGACTTTATGGTCAAATATCATCTATAGTTACCCACTGGGGCTTTACATTGTTATTAGGGAGGTAATCTTAGACATGAAAAAGCAATCAGGGAAGAATGCATGGGAAATGAAAGTCAAGGGCCAACATATATAGTATAATATAATTAAAAAGTTATGTGGGAAATCATGATGATGGAAGAGAAGGCTGAATGCAAAAATAAGTCATGAAGGCTTCACAGAAGGGGTGACTTTTGACTGAGCTGTAAGTGGAAAGGAGCATTTGGACATCATCTTAATTATTGTGTTAAGAACTATTAACATGGTGAATGGATGATACACATTTGATGACTGACTCTTAATTCCTGGCCCTCCTATGTTTGCTGAAACATTAAATAACATGAACATTAGTTAATTTCTATGCTGAATCAGTCCAAAAACCATGTTATGTTTCTCTTCACTGAAATAGAAAAAGGAGAACCAAAAGCCAAATAAGCCTAAGAAGGAGGAAAAACAACATTCTTAGAAAGTGATTAGGAAAAGTTTCATGTACCTGCTATTTAGAATGTGAGCCCTATCAAGGAGAGACAGGACTGAAAGTATTATTTACAACACATGTTATGGCGGAAAACGTTTGCTAGAGTTGCTACTCTAGAATGTGTTGTGGGATCACAAAGATGACTGTTGGTAATACTAGAAATACTTAAATATGCAAGGATGATAATGAGTATTTCCCTCCAGAGACAGATATTAATTACTGAGATGCTGCAAGATTCAAGTTACATCATAGTGATAGTGGCATAATTCTGTTAACTATTAGTTTTCTTGTTGACACCAATGTCAAAATTCAGAGAAACCTTTTACTGATTTAGTCATGCACCAGTAGATTGAATACCAATGACCAAATCACTCACTCTAACATATAAACATCCTTTGGATCAAGTTGGTTAAACAATCTGAAGATGAATTGACTTGGTTTTGAAGACCTTTAAGTTTCCCTCCGTTTCTTCAGGTATGACTTTCTGTATGTAATTACATTTAATTATAAAACATAATTAGACTATTTGATCACAAAGTATTTTCCCTCCCTCCCTCCTTCCCTCCTCTCCCTCTTCCTTCCTTCCCTCTCTGCTTCCTTTTCTTTTCTTTTCTTTTCTTTTCTTTTCTTTTCTTTCTTTCTTCTTCCCCTCCTATCAGGACACCTCCAAGCCATAATGGTAAAACGTCATTAATTAGGAATGAGATGTATAACTAATCCACTGGAGCAAAACAAGATTTATCTTAATACAGTGCTACTGGTTGGGCTGTGTTGAAAGCATCTGCAGGATTTGTAAATGACCATTTGATATGATGAGTTGCCATGAGGTGACCACAAAAAAGGTGAATGAAAGAAGTGTTTAAAGAAACTGTCAGGATGGCATTTGTTTTTTCCTGTTGGCACATAAGAGCAATGCACCAGCTCAAACTGAAATGTCAGGTATAAAACATTCTAAAATCAGGAGAATTTTAATGAATTAGACTATGGCTACAATTGTGACTAAAAAACTATTCACTAAGTTTCTGCTGTATAGGGTTAACAATGAGGAGATATAAAGACTACATAGATGCCTTTCAAGTTGCTTGTAATACAGATGGATGAATAATGCATGAAGTCATCCTTAACATGAGGTTAGTTAATATATAACAGTGGAAATGCTAACTAGACTGATCATAGGATTAGGGTGTGCTTGGGGACATTTGTAATGGGAGATAGTTCTAACCATAGATTTAAAAAAATACTGTTAGCTTTTTGCCAGGAATATATCATTCTTCTCTCTAATTTCATTGGAGGTGCCAAAAGACTCCCTCCCATTGTTAAAGGAGAAAATCCAGTGTGTCAGTTTTGTATTCTGAGTGCATCCTCAGTGGGAACCCACCTCTCCTGCATATCCTGAACTGCAGCTGCTGTTGTGGAAAGGTATATGTGATGTCAGCTAAAGACCGTCCTGCCAAAGTTGAGAGACGTTGGCAATAGTCATTCATTAAATATCATCCCTGAGTGGACACAATAAAGATATATAGAGAAAGAAGCAATTCATGTCAACAAGTGTTTTTTGAGCCCTGATTTTGTTTGGGGGTACCAGGCCAATATTATCAATAAAATAGTGTGCATTGTTAGCCTCAGAGGGAGATAAAACCTTCCTGCAAGTTTGGGGATAGATGCTTGGATATGCTAGGTGTGTTCTTTCATCTCATCTTTTTTTTCCTCCCTTCAGCTCAGGTATTGTAAAGCCTTCCAAAGGTTGACCATTTCCCCTCTCTAGTCTATCATGGGCAGCTTTACTATCCTGTGGCATAGAATTCAAGAGTGTGGAATTGATTGAGCAGTTCCCCTTAGTATGGTTAACTTCTGCTTTCCCCTGAGAGGCTGCCTGAAATCATTTCAAACCATGGCCACTTCTTTGTCAACTCTGGCTGTGCTCTAAAGCCATGGCTAAGCACCAGCATATCATCCAAGGGCATCATATAGGAAACATGGATCCCACATCAGCTTTGAGGTATTCACTGGCGGCTGACTCAGATTCCCTTTCCTAGAGACAGGATTTTAGTTTAACATTGAAAACCTGTGTGCCTTGGAGCAGGGCTACCTCAACATAGTCACCTGGCATGGGGACAGTCACTAAGACCAGGATGGGGACATGCTGAAAGGCCAAGTGCAGAGGTCCAGATGTGAAACCCACCATTTTCCCGCCTCTTATTCCTGTAGCAGTCACTTAAGGAAGTTGGATTAGTTAGCACAATAAAACAATCCAACTTTAAAATGTGACAAAGCAACGGAGAATATCAGAGTGATCATTTTGGAAATTTTAATATTGCCACTGAAACAAAAAAGTATCTGGGAGTCTGTTGGTCCTATAAGTTGCACAGTAGATATTGGAAGTTAGCAATAAAACATTAGGGTGATACATGAGTGAAGAGATAATCATAACCTAGTGACCTCTAGCTAAAAGCTTCACCAGCACCCAACTTAAATCAGAATCCCACAGAGCCTGCAAGCTATTCATGATTCATTATACATTTTCTACGTGTCTATAGGGTTAACCGATGGTAAACAGAATTCACACATTACATATAATGTTTACTTTCTTCTCAATTGTTTTTTTGGTCATGTAGAACCATAAGTCAAAAACAGCCTTTTAGAGTATATCCAACCAACATGTGGTATTTCTCTCTTAGAGAAAGCCCTGAGTGAATTGACTAGACAAGCATACCACTGACATTACCACTCTGCTTGTTTATGGTAGATATTTAATACATACTAGTTTATTAAAATACATAAGCCAGAAACATACATGCTACAGGAATCCAGAGGAGATGCAAATGCCATCGATGTTGAGAGGACGGTAATTAATTCTAATCTGGATGACCAAGAGTCTTCCTGAAGGTAATGACGGCATTTGACCTGAGCCATGCAGGATAGGTAGCATTTGGACATGCAAATGTGAAAACAATGATTCCAGGTGGCTGTGCTGCTCATATGGGTGAAATATAGGTGCAGAGGTGGAGCTGTGAGTAAAGAAGATCAGGGAATTAATTTAGCAGGGAAGGAGAGAACTAATAGGGAATGAAGTGGAAAATATATAAGCCTAAAAAATGCTAAAGTGTCTAGATTTTAATGTATAAGCAATGAGGAGTCAATGAAGATGTCTAAGCAAATAAGGAACCTAATCAATGTCATGACTGAGGAAAATGTATATGAAAGTATAGTATGAATTAAGGAGGGAAATTCATAGTTCTTGGAAATCACGGTACAATTTTCATGCATACGTAGTTTCAAAGATTCACCTTTCTTTTGCCATATTTTCATGTATGCTAGGAAGAAATGAATAGGAGTCATCAATATGTGGGTGTGCATATATGGGCTCAAAATATATTATTATTACTATTCAGCTGGATGCTGCTGTCACACACACATACGCACATGTACACCTACTGGCAAAAATTAAATGCATACTAATATTTATTTAATGCACTGTTTATTTTACTTAAGAATGTTTGCTATGTACCAAGTACTATTCTGGAAGCAGGAGAAGAAAGATTAAATTCAAAATCAGGAGAAAGACAAGCAAATGAAGAAAGCAATTGTAATGGTGTCGACAAAGTACAATGGAAAACATAGAAGGTGAGCAACAAATACTTCTTTGGGGACAATAAAGCAGGCACATTTTAGTAATTAGATATCCTAAATCTTAATTCCTATTCTGAAACTGACAAGGAGATATAATCCTGAAGAGTTCTGTCAGTGAATATTCCCCACAGGTAGAAAATTAGCTGAAGGAAATCAGCAAGGCATAGAAGATACATGTTTTCTCCTAGTTTTATTCATGTTTAGCTATTATTACAGGTATATGTGTTTCCATTATTTTAATTATTTTCTGCAATTCAATGCTTTGGTGTCTTCCTAACATTAATTAACAGTGGAGGCCAGGCGTGGTGGTTCATGCTTGTTGTAATCCCAGCACTTTGGGAGGCTGAGGTGAGTGTATTACCTGAGGTCAGGAGTTTGAGACCAGCCCAGCCAACATGGTAAAACCTTGTCTCTACTAAAAATAACAAAAAAAAATTATCAGAATGTGATGGTGGGTGCCTATAATCCCAGCTACTCAGGAGGCTGAGGCATGAGAACTGCTTGAGTCCAGGAGGTGGAGGTTGCAGTGAGCCAAGATCATGCCATTGCACTCCAGCCTGGGCAACGAGTGAAACTCCGTCTAAAAAAAAAATTAACAGTGGAGAGCAAGGAAAATATGGAACAGAAATGACAGAGGGAAGTGGAGCTTCTATGATCTAAACAGAGCTTTTGCAGGAGGAATTGCTGAAGTGAATTTGTGTGATTCTAAAGGTATTGACAGAAATAGAGATATACGTACTTGAAGTAGCAAAACTTTTCAGTAAATTGTATTTCTTATCCTAGAAAACAAAAATAATGCCTAATGCTCACTTCCTACTTCCTTACAATTTTGTTTCACTCTTGGAACATAAGGCTTGTGTGAAAATGCTTCAAGTTACAGGAGCTAGGATTTATGTAAAGTGAGGGTAAGAGTGAGATATAACACTATTTCCTAGGTACACTGTAATCACAGAAAACCTGCTCTCACAAGAATGCTTCTTCAGGGGTTGGTATTTTGGGAAGCTATGCATAGTGTCACCAAAGCAACAAAGGCAGATGCAATCTGTATTAGAAGCAAAAACATTGTTGTAAGTCAGGGCTATTTTCTAATTAGTTAATGAAGGAATCCAACAACCTCATTCAGCTGCTAGTTACTAAGTGAATAAAAGGCTTTCAACCCACTGTCACACATGAGAGTCTCAAAAATAGAAAATATACCCATTGAGATGACATTTACTCACATAATTCTGGTTTAGCACCAATGTCATATTCGCTTTTTCAGCTTTTCTATTTGCTGGCACATGGAGATTTTCTCAATAAAACAGTTTTGTTACGCTCGCTTTTAACTCAAAGCTTTCCAGGTCATGTTTAAAACATGAATAAGATTTGTGAATTGGTTATATTGTAGTATTCTTCATATTGTCAAAGTGCAAAAAACTGAAAATCATGGAAGAAAGTCCTTATTGAATGAGGGCCACAAAATAAAGCACTAATGTGTGATGCAGGAGAGATACTGTCAGTATATAACCAGACTTGTCTAAATGTTTACAAAATACATTAGAAATGGCCTTTGATAAATACTGTCCAAAATGAAACTGCCATTCCCAGAATCTTTTTTCTTCCTTTCTGTGCTTGAATCAGACCATTTTTTTGAAAAATATGTATATATTTTATTGCACTTTAGGTTCTGGGGTACATGTGCAAAACATGCAGGATTGTTGCATAAGTACATATACAGAAAGGTGGTTTTCTGTCTCCATCCCCCTGTCACCTGTTATCTGGCATTTTTCCCCATGTTATCCATCCCCAACCTCCTTACCGCCCTGCGCTGTCCCTCACCTATTCCCCCTCAACAGACCCCAGTGTGTGATGCTCCCCTCCCTGTGTCCATGTGTGCTCATTTTCAACACCTGTCTATGAGTGAGAACATGCAGTGTTTATTTTTCTGTTCTTGTGTCAGTTTGCTGAGAACGATGGTTTCCAGATTCATCCATATCCCTACAAAGGACATGAACTCATCTTTTTTTATGGCTGCATAGTATTCCATGGTGTATAGGTGCCACATTTTTCTTCTCCAGTCTAACATCAATGGACATTTCGGTTGGTTCCAGGTCTTTGCTATTGTAAACAGTGCCACAATGAACATACATGTGCATGTGTCTTTATAACAGAATGATTTATAATACTTTGGATATATACCCAGTAATGGGATTGCTGGGTCAAATGGAATTTTTATTTCTAGGTCCTTGAGGAATTGCCACACTGTCTTCTACAATGGTTGAACTAATTTACACTCCCACAAATGTGTAAAAGTGTTCCTATTTCTCCACATCCTCTCCAGCATCTGTTGTCTCCAGATTTTTTTAATGATGGCCATTCTAACTGGCATGAGATGGTATCTCAATGTGGTTTTGATTTGCATTTCTCTAATGACCAGTGATGAGCATTTTTTCATATGTTTGTTGGCCTCATATATGTCTTCTTTTGAAAAGCATCTGTTCATGTCCTTTGCCCACTTTTGAATGGGTTTGTTTGTTTCTTGTAAATCTGTTTTAGTTCTTTGTAGATTCTGGGTATAGGTCCTGTGTCAGATGGGTAGATTGTAAAAATGTTTTCCCATTCTGTTGGTGGCTGGTTCACTCTAATGATTGTTTCTTTTGCTGTACAGAAGCTCTGGAGTTTAATTAGATCCCATTTGTCTATTTTGGCTTTTGTTGCCAATGCTTTTAGTGTTTTAGTCATGAAGTCCTTGCCTATGCCTATGTCCTGAATGGTTTTGCCTAGGTTTTCTTCTAGGGTTTTTATG
>CAUYLG010049368.1:0-92997 GCA_963573385.1 Cacajao melanocephalus | reverse complement strand
AAGGCCATGGTGGCTGGATTTAAGTAATCAATTTAGACTGCATTCTAGCCTGGGCAATAGAACAAGAATCCCGTTCTCTCTTCCTCTTTCTCTTCCTCTTTCTTTCTCTCTTACATTCTTTTTTTTTCTTTCTTTCACTCTCTCTTTCCTCTCTTTTTCTTTCTTAAAAAAAAACAAAAACAAACAAAAAAAAAAATAAGATCTTAAATACCAAGTGAAAGGGATAAAAGGGGGCTAAGGAGATGCATGCAGTTTAACTTCTCTGGATAAGAAATTAGAAAAGAATAAATGTATTTTTCATAGTTTGTCAATCTGAAAAAGAGTGACCACAACCCACAGAAATCTATCAGAAAGGAGGTAAACTCTCAAAAACCAAATTGGCATGAGCTCTTCAGAAGGAGCCAGGAAAATATTGTAAGATCTCTCCGTAAAGCTTTGGATAGAAAGTTGATAATTAGACATAGTAGAGTAGCCATCTGTGCAAAGGGTTTGCATAAAATGCTGGTATTATTGACAGGATGGGGTAGATTAAAGATGGCTAAAAATTCTTTTCTACTTATTTTATAGACAGATGAATTTTAATTCCTTTTCCCTTGAATCTAGGCTGGTCTTAATGCCTTGCTTGACCAACAGAAGCCAGCATTTGTCAGAAGTGGTCTTAAGACTTCCAAGGCCAGGTCATAAAAAGCCTTGATTGAAGCTTCCACCCAGGCATCTTGGAACACTGTTTTGGGAGCCCTGAGCTTCCATATCAGAAGTTTGATAACTCTGAGACTGTCATGCTAGAAAACTCATGTGTAGGATCCCTATCAACACCCTCAGCTAAGACCAGCCTTCCAGCCATCCCCTCCATGGCACCATACGTGAAAGTGAATACCACTGTCTAGCACTCTTCAAGCTACCTGCCAGCTGAATACCACATCTGTTGTTGCTGCATAGAATGGAAGAATCACTTATCCAAGCCCTGTCCAAATTGCTGACCCTTAAAATCATAAGATATAATAAAAACAATTGCTGTTGGGTTTTTAAAAAAATATTTTAATAATAGAGCTCTGAACACAGGAAAAGACTACAGAGACCAACATGAACTATTTGAAGGATTACTGGATAAACCATCTCAGGTGAAAGTTTTTGGAAGTAGAGATGCAGTATTTCCCTTGTCCTAACAAACCTTGCTGGAGAAATGCATGAATTAGGACTCTGAGGGAAGCACAGAAAGATTGGATGTGCTGAAGAGAAGATAGACAAAATAATAATTATATCCAGGTTTAGATGAGCTATTGGTTGGATGGGAAAATATATCCTAAGCGGGAATATCCAATTTAGGAACATAAATGTGGATAAGATCTCTTAGAACTAAAGTATTTTGACAGACCCAAAACTTAATTGATTTCATTTCTTTCAATCAGGGAAATCCCAACATCTAGCTTAGTTTGTTGGAAAAACAAAAGAATGTGTCAGAAAGCAAAGGGAAGTAAAAGCAGAAAAGTAGCTGAGATCCAGATGCTGCATTCACTCTGAGTTAGAAAAGGAAAAAAAACAATAAATTGTTAGAAATTCAAATGAGTCTCTCTAAAAGGAATAGCGGATTAACAGAGGGAAAGAGAACACTGGAGGCAGAGTTCATTACTGAAAAAAAAAATGTAGTGGAAAGAAATACTATTCAAAACTGGTATATTCAAAAGCTATAGGAAGATGCTATTCTGAGAAGCACCTGGCAAAGGTACTGGCCCTCCTGGACTCAGAATTTGGGAACATCAAGAGTGGTCTCAGTTCAGGTACCTCCTGAGGATAATATTCAAATGCAGCAAGTGTGGAAACCAAATGAAAACCCTTCCCGGCAGATAGAGATCTTAAAGTTTAAGTAACCCTCTAGTAAGAGGACAATAGCCCTCCTGATACAGAACGAAAAGCAACTGTGTATCTTATGACAAAAGATTTTTTTTTTATAATTTAACCCTAAAAACATTTTGAAAAATATATGATCCCTTGCACATTTTTAATTTGACAGGTAAATTTTTTATCATAAGTTTAAAAAGCAAAGTTGGAAAGAATGTAACTTCCAGAAATTGCAAATATTGATGTAAAATAAAACCATTACATCACTCTTTTAGATGCATTCAATAGATTCTAAATACCAAAACAACTTGATACCATCATCATTCACACTTAAAAATACATGAATAATCTCTTTTTTAGCATTCTGCATCTTCTATTAAATTTATATTCCCATTTCAATTTTCCTTCAGAATTTAATGTAATATATTTAAGTTTTAAAGTGTTTTATTGATCACCCTTATCAAACTTATTATTGAAATTTGAAATGTTATTTCCTGTTACTATCAGGCTCTGTATTTAAAAAAAAATTTCTTGGTTGAGGATTATTGTCAGCCCAATTGGTCAAAATGAAATAAATAGGTTATAAATTTTGATAAATAATTGTAAGTTATATAAATTTAATTTTTAAAATAAATATATCTCTAAATGAGATGAATGAGGCTTTTTATCCTTTTTAGGCTAATTCATTTATATATCCATGATTGAATACTGACTTAATGCTACATTTTTAGATGTAAACTCCAAAAAATCTTTTTCCCATAAATCAATAGAGGGGAATGAGAGGAGTTTGTGTACATTGCTCAACCCCTTGAGTCACTTTTGAAGTTATATAATCACATAGCAATCTATCATCAAACACTTTTTTAATAATCTGGCAGCTGATAACTCCTCTAAATTGGTCCTCCTCAAAATTGACACAAGCAAAGAACTGGAAAAGACTTGACTTGTGAAAGTATTTGTTACCCAATCATTAGAGCTGTTCATTTACTTTCTAAATTTCTGGTAAAAATTCCAAAAGTACTTTACCAAGACTTATCAAATAACTATTAATTACAACCACTACTTTTTCACTTAAGAGCACCTTGAGTGACTCAAATTATTCTGAAAGGATTGGGAAAATCAAAATATTATTAATTTCATTGCCAATACAATTTTTAATAAAATATTTTTGTTCTTCAAATATGTTTTGTCAAAAGCTTGAAGCACCAGATTTTACTTATTTATGAAAAATACGCACCCTGTAACCTAATTGGCAAAGATAGTTCTTCTAGTCAACCCAATCAGCCAACTCAGAGTTAACTTTTTCTTAATAAAGACCTGACTTCATTTCTATTTAAGAAATGTTTCTATATGTAGTTCAAGAAATGCAAAAATCTATGGACAAATAATTATGAAGATTATTCTCTATGGGAAAAAATCCAAAAACTGTCAATATTCAAATAAATTAGACCTAAAATAAAATTTGATTTATTTGTACATGTTATAAAGCCAAGAAAAATAATTTACTGAATATGTAATAATGCAAAGTAATATGTGTTAACATTCTAAGTTAATAACAAATCTAAGAATATGATTTAAAAAGCACAGTATTCCTTTAGTAAATGGGTATATATATATTAAACTTTGGTGTATTTAGGGAATAAATAAGAACTGAGGATTTAAAAATCATAAATAAGCCAATTAATTTTAGTAGCTCTCATGATCAAATTTCCCTACGTATTTAAAGAAAAAAAAAGGTATATACTGCTTAAATCTAATTAGTATAACTGCTGGCAATTAATTTTTTCTTTTGTTAACAGGCAGTAAAAAGTAGTGTAGATATTTCAAAAAATATTTTGGCAAAATAGACTTTGTTATCTTAAATAATGTGCAACAAATTAAAAAAATATGTAAACTTTATATCTGTATTTTATCCACTATATCTTGAAAATTTTGGTTGTTCTCAAAAGCATATTTCAGTTACATTTAAAAGAATCAGTGTCATTAACCTTTAGAGTCTTTGGCTCTACAAAGATACTTTTTTTCCAGCTAATGTCACATCCTAGGAATGAGTGTGAAAAATGGCTAAAAGGAATTGCGTGCATTTAAATGTGTGTCCTTGAGATGAACCAAACTAACTCTATCTTAGATGTGAGCCTGACTGACTCCATCTTGGCTTCTCCCCCCACCATTTCTCCTTTGAGTGCATACCTGGGCCACACTGTACTGGGTCATGTTGTGCTTAGAACTATAGAAACATATAACCATTGTAACCATATCCTGCTTGACAAGCCCACTTGCTATTGTGAATACCCCCTTGATTGATTGTACGGAAAATACCGAATGCCCCCCTTGGTAACCAGCAATCATGGGAACCACTTGTGTATATCCTCCTTAGTGAATCAACAATCATGGGAGCCTCCTGCCTACAAGTTACCAGCCTCCTCCCCTAACTTGCTTATTCTGCTTCTGTAAAATTCCACTTTGCCCCCTTACCCTGAGCAACATATAAAAGGAAATCAAACCCCTTCCTCGGGGCTGTGAGATTTTGAGTGTGAGCTGACTCTTCGTCACTGGCAATAAAGGACTCACAATCAGATTTCAGAGTGTAGTGCTTTCCTAACAACTCACTCAGATATAACATCCTAAAAAAGCAATTTTTAGTGCTTGATGTGTCCTACCAGTGCTCTCTTTGCTTTGGTCTAAGGAGAATGTCCCTCAAGAGCCATACACTATTTGAGAATAAATGGATGGAAAGAATAAAATAAATTGAAAACTCAACTTTCATAATCATTCCTCCAATCATACACACACACACACACATATACACACACACTACCATATATCTGAATTGAGAAACTTCTCACAGTGGGAAAAATACAAAATTTCTAATGGCACTCTCAACATAAAAATATATAAAGCATGGAAATAATTCATGGAAGCCTAAGGGTCTTAATGGTTCACAAATGACGGCTTTTCCTTTGCTTGATTCTCCACTCCTATGCCAAGATTTTTGCATGGCAAGGCAATGCACTGTTAGATTTGGGATGGGCGAAAAGTATTCCTTTTGGAAAGTAATAGAAGGCCTATAAAAAAACTCAGTGTATTATCGGGGAGATCATTTTTAAGAAAGAAAACAAATGAAAATTAAAGATCTAGAAAGAAGATTTCCTTAAAACTAGATGTGCCTGCATTTCTCCTGGGAAATCTTTGGGAACCTGGGGAATGCAATGCATTTGAAGTGGTTCGAAGACTACTGGTCTGTCACTTCAAGAAGCCCAAATCAATGCATGCTGGAGTGGCAGAAACACAGTGTTTTGAGGGAGCTAGAAATCAAGATGTTTTGAATATGCTGGATGGGAAAGAATGCAAATCGAGCAAGTCCTAGTAAAGAAGTTGCAAATGCCTGACTTTGCAGGAAAAGAAAAAAGGTTCAAATGCCCATCAGTGAGAAAGGAGGCATTTTTTCCCCATGTATGGTAAACATAGTAACATAATTAACCTATGGTGGATATTTTCCCCCAGTGAGTGTATGTTCACAAATCTTTATAGACTGTAGACAACTGAAATAAACTGACTAACAGCCTGCCAAGGCTGCAACCAAGACAGTCTCAGTCACACATCCTTTTTTTTTTCTCGGCTACAGATGAGCATCTATCTGATAAGGCCTTTGGCAACCCTAAGGGTGGCATCCTGGGACAAAATGTTGTCTAGAGTTCCTGAAATTCTTTAGGGATTGAAGATTGGCTTATTTTAACTTTCTGAGAATATACAGGTAGTGCTATGATAGCATCATGTATCCAGTATTAAGGGCTTCTTGAGCCCTTTTAGTTATGGTTGGGAAAGACTAGTATAAATTGAGAAGTCCTGAAGGAACCCCTCTCATTACTGAAGAAAGAGCCTGGACTACAGCTGCTGAAGGAAACCCAACTCCCCACACACTGGAATACTGGAATGAGACCCTCCTGGGTGAGATGAACAGGGTATGAAAATTGAAGAGATCGTACTAACCTAAGAATTTGGGACTTTTGATTATTCCTAAAAGTAAAAGCATTGAAATGTGCTTCCTATTCTATTTTCCACTCTCCCACTGAGCAGATTTTGCTCACCCATGTTGCCCAATATAGGTAAGTAGAAGCTGCAATGAGATTAAATGGCAATACAAAGATAATCCAAACAAACTTGTCAGATAGCAAACATAAAGATTTCCAAAATTTTAATATGCTCTTATCCCATTTTAAAGTTCCCTGGAAAAAAAAATAAGTCAAAGAAAAAAATTAAATCCTTTCACTCCAGGAATAATCCAAAGTCCCAGATTCTTAGGTTAGTACAATCTCTTCAATTTTCACACTTTGTTCATCTCAGCCGGAAGGGCTTCATTCCAGTGTGTGGGAAGCTGGGTTTCCTTCAACAACTTTAGTCCCCACTGACTGTACAACAATGGGAGTTTCCTTCAGGACTTTTCAGTTTGTACCAGTCTTTCCCAACCATAATTGAAAGAGTCCAAGGAGCCCTTAATACTGGGGTGGAGTGGGTGGGGAGATTTGTTCCTCTGCTCAAGAGCCTACATGACTTCATAGTGCTAAAAGAATGTTTCCCGAATTGCATTTCCTAAAACACCAGTATCTCAGAAGTAAATAGGTGCCTTAATAATACTTTTTAAATCTGTGACCCTGAAAGTTTGGAATATGTTGCTTAACATTCTATGCCAGATACTGTTATAGTTATTAAATATATATGCATGAGCAAAACAAACCAAAATCCCTGCCTATAGAAGCTCAAGTCAGACAAGAAATACTATGAGTGCATGAGGACCTTTTGGAAGATTTGCAGTACAGAATAGCACATCATAAGACAAGTTTTGATGCAAAGAAATAGATTTGATTTCATTTATATCAAGACAGCACAAATGTAGGATCCTGGTACAATTACTAACATCCTAAGGAACAATATTTGAGTCATTAGTTTAAGAAATACATGCTTACAACACTGAACATAAATTACTCTGTCTTCAGCCAATATATCTCCTGATGTCATTGCTGCCCTGTATGGAAACTTTCTAATGTAAAAAGAAGCCAAAGATCAGCCAAAAATATATTATGAGGATGGCAAGCTCAGCCCATAGGAGGGCATGGAGGAAACCATGGGACATGCTGGTAGGGAAAGGGGAAACCAACAGGAAAGGGGGTTATCAGGAAGAAAACTAATATGCAGATGAGTGGAGGACATGTGGCCACCAATCCCCATAGTCCCACCAGGGGTGGTATGCCAATAAGGAACCCATTCTAACAGAGCAAGAGCTGGTCTGCTCAGCTTCCAAGCCAGCATCAGTGAACCAGGTGGTCAGACCTGGCAATAAAGCAGGGAACATCTGGGGAAGTAGAAGCACCAGATCAGGAGTTTCACCCTAGATATGGTCAGAATGAAGAAATACCAGAATGGATCCAAAATATGCAGCCCAAAGTTCAGGGAAGCAGGCTCCAAGCAAGCCCAGAGAGATTATCCCAGGCTCTCCTGACCTAAAGCATCAAAGATACGCTGCCTCTTTGCTGCCTCATAGAAAACACTGATGACTAGTGCCAAACCCAGCTGGCTTTCATTCACAGTCCCACTTAACACCTCCTTTTCAGCCCTTTTAATTGAACCTGGCACTTCTAGGCAAGTGGGCACAAAAATGGCATAAAAAGCAGCAGCCAGCACCTGTACCCCTGCTCAGAAGTTGTTCCAGGCCTCCCTCCCCACCAGCTCCAGTATTTCTTTCTCTTCACCCCCTTGACT
Organism: Cacajao melanocephalus; assembly: GCA_963573385.1. NCBI lineage: Eukaryota > Metazoa > Chordata > Mammalia > Primates > Pitheciidae > Cacajao > Cacajao melanocephalus. The sequence goes on along the minus strand of CAUYLG010049368.1, from coordinate 85,401 downwards.
TCTTTGTCCATTTTGGTCCTTGTGCCCCATGGGTCCCTCTGGACTTGAGGATTGATCACCACCTGCCCCTGCATGTGATTGTCAGCACTGGCTCATCAGTTTCAAGTGCCTGCCCCAGCGCCCCAGCCTGTGGCCCTTCCTTCCCTTTGTCCCTGTCAAAACATGGAGAGTGGCCCTTGAGAACCTTCCTGTGGTTGGGGTGGAGGGTGATATTACCCAGGAAGAGCTCGCTGACGTGGGGCCTTGTAGGAGGAGTGGGGGTGAGGCAGGACCAGCATGTGACTCAGGCCAGAAGGGCCTAGGTCAAACCAGTCAAACACTCAGGAAGAAGAGAAAGCATACTCAGGGCTCGGCAGAGAGGCTGAATTTGGAGAGGAGCCGATATGGAAAGAGATTTGTTATTTGTCGTAGGCTTTTATTTGGTGGTGGGAAAAGAATGGCAAATATGTAACACAATATTTCTGTAACTATAAATAACCATAAATACCTTTCATAATGAAAACCTTATGGAATCTGCTTTACTGGGAGGTTTTTAAAATAGCAAAGGGCAAGGGAGGGAAATAACATGTATTTAACCCACACTATGTGCTAAGCACCTTCTATATGCCTCTGCTTAGTCCTCTCACTTTTCTTCTGGGGAAAGTTTCTCAATTTATAGAGGAGGAAAACAAGGCTGAGAGAGGTTCAGGAACTTAACCAAGGCTCCGTGGTGAACCACAGTTTGAAAGCAGATCTGTCAGGCTCAAAGCCCTCCCTCTTTCTGGAATTAAGCACAAGCTTGCCTAGAGACAGGGGCTGGACTATATGACCTTTCCAGGTTCTTCTCTGTTGTCAGGATTTCTAGAATTGGCGTATTCCCTGCAGGTGCCTCAATTCTTTCAAGATAGTAAGGATCCATCAGATGCACTATGAACAATAATTCAACAGAGATTGAGGGTGGTGGGAGCAATACTGAAAATGTAATTGGGAGATGCTGGGCTCTGCCACCATCTTGCTGTATGACCTTGGATAAGTTTCTCTCAACTCTGGGCTCAAGTTTTCACATCTGGAAAATGCAGAATTGGCTTAGGAGCTCGGGAAGCCTCAGTCCAGCTCTGACAGTTTTGTTTCACAAACTCTGGAGTTGACTTTGGTGGTTTGAGTAGGATGTTTCCCAATAAAGTCCACATCAGTAGCTTCCCCAAGCCTGGCTCAGCCCCTCTTACCCTCCTTTCCCACAACAGTCCACACAGGCACCCCTCCCCGCAGCCCAGCCTGCACTGACCTGTACCTCCCGTGTCAGGGCTAGCTCCAGCAGCTGGCCAAAGTGCTGGCCCAGCAAGCTCAGGGTCTCACTCACACAGGCCTTCATTGACTTCAGGACATGCTCATTCTCAACCTGAAGGCACCTGAAAGGAAGAAACCATGAGGTGGGTCACTGGAAAGGGCAGGTGGTCAGCCCAGAAACATTGCAGGGGCCAGAACTGGACCTGCTCCAAGTCCGGTGTGTGGTGAAAGCATCCTAGAGGAAGGACATCCACAACTGGGAGTCGAAACTATCCCACAGCTGGCTCACCCCCTGGTCTCTTAGTATGCAGAAAAAGTGCTGGCCTGAGATGAGGACTACCATCCACATCGAAAGGCCATCAGAGTGTGGAAAATCTATACCTCTGGGCTTCTCCCTAGAGAATCTGCCATCATTGCAGCCAGGGTCTACCTTCTCAGTAATGTTGGGGTGGATTTGGAGGGGCAAGAAGCTTCAAGGAGAGGTGCCAAGTGCCAGGTATTGCTAGTGAGCTCTGTAAACATGGATGGCAATGCCTGTGGCCCTTTAAGAAATGGCTACCTAGAGTGTGCAGAGAACATTGAGAATTTTCTTTCCAGACAAGAAAAACATAGGGAGATCAGGTTCAAATGTACCCCTGTAACCTGACAATGTTCCACCCAGGAAGGCAAAAGACCCTAGGGAGCTCAGGGGATAACAAGACCCAGGTTTTATCGTCAGGACACAGGCGCTAGGAAGGGTGAAGAAAAATGTCAGCACACACCTGGGTGTGTATACACGTGAGGCTGAGTGTGTACATAGCTGAGTATAAACATATGTATGTTTATGTGTGTGAAATATGGAGGAGAGAGTGTGAGTGTATTTCTATGCTGGTCTGAGCATGTGTTTATATATCTGTGTATGAGAAAGTGAGTGTCTGTGGGCATTGAAGTCTATGTGTATGTGTGTAAGGGTGTGAGTATCTGTTTTCACCTTGCCTTGACTCTTGCCTTGACTTTGGAGATCAATGGGTCTTCCCAAAGCTGTAGGAACCTTTTCCTTTTTACCAACTCCTAGAAAATTCTCTTTATTCCTATGCCCAGGCCTTTCCTCTGCCTTTTACCTTATCCCTAGGACCTGAACATGGGGCAGGAAAAAAAAAAAAAACTCAAGAGAATCTTTTAACATTTCTGATAAAAATCAGAAAAAGGAAACTCTGAAACCACCACCAGGCCTCCCATTCCCATTTTCCCTCTGAGAGAAGATACCAGCCCCTTCTGCCAGAGGTCAGGCAGGCCGACGCTCGGAGATCCAGAGTCTAGATTTACCTCTCTGTGACTGACGAGAGCTCTGAGCATTTCTCCATTAGCAGCTTCTCAATCTGTAGAAAAATAAGTCAATTCTATTCAACTCAATAAGCATTGATTGAAGACCATTGCTATGCTGAGGACTCGGGGGCATTAAAAATGAAGAATCAAGTAATGTGACTTGGGGAACAGGCACTTAAACTATAACAGAGTGTGATATGGGTGGCAAAAGAGATCACTGTCTGCTGCTTTGGGAGTATAAGAACATGAAACTGAGCAATTATTTATGCTGAGGAAGCTGAGAAGCTTCAGGGAAGAAGGGGTATTTAAGCTGGGCTTTGAATGAAGAGAAGTTTTAATGTCTGCAAAGCAGATGAAGAAAAACTTCAATGCAAGGGGTAAAGCATTAAGGTGAAATGAGAATGACAAAAGAAAGAAATAATAAGAGAGATTTTTAATGGTTCACTTTGGGCTTTGAGAAGAAGATTCAAAGACATGGGCTATAAAATCAGAAAAGCTTAGATTGAACCTTACTTATCACCATTTGCTCCATAACTTTAAACAAATTATTTGGTCTCTCAGAACTTCTGTTTCCTCATCTACAAAATAAAGGTAATACTAACATATTTTTAAATAATTGCTTTAAGTGTTTTGCATATAACAAATCATCTAGTCCTCACAACAAATCTATAACACAAATGCTATTATTATACCTTTTAGAATGAAGGAACTGGGACACAGAGAAGTTAAATAACTTGCCAACGTCCATATAGCAGAGCTGACATTTCAACCCAAGCAGTCCGGCATTAAAGTCAATAAATTTAACCATTGCACAGCTTCTCACAGTAGTGGCACCTACCATGCAGGTTGTGCAGATTAAATGAGATATATATAAAAAAAAATCCAGCAGAATCTCCAGCACATAGTAGGAACTCAGTATAGGTTCTACTAGCTTTCTTCCCTCCTTTACTGGAAGGGGAGAAAGGCCTCTGGAGCAACAAAGATTCAGATACCACATGATTCAAATCCACTCTTCTCTACAGCATCCTGACTTTTAGTTTCTGCCCACCCCTATTCCAGGGCAGCTGACCTGGCCCATTTCCTGTGAGGAGCTCCTGCTGACAGCACTGTACTCGCTGACCATGGAGCGGGCGTGGCAGGTCAGACGCACGCTCATGCTGTGCACCCGTGCCCAGCGGTCCTGGGCCAGCTTCTGCCCGATCCTGTGCAGCTCTGTGCTGATGACCCAGCCCCGTTTGAGCAGCAGCTGCAGGGGGTCTCCAGGGCCAGGGCCGCCTGCTAGGATGAGGTCACCCTGTGCATCCTCTTCCAGGCTGATGGGCTTTGCCTGCAGGATGCACATGCACTCACACTCAGTCATAAGCTTCAGATCCTCCATCCAGCGCTGGACTGAATCCACCTGCATCAGGTGCAGCCTGCAACCAGGGAACAGCACCATGATGACTATCAACACCTCATGATTTCCAAAGGTCTCAATTCTAGACTATCTGATGTTTACTAAGCACCTATTATATGCTCAGCAGTGTTTCTCACATTCATGAACCGTGATATTCTCAGTCATTTCTCATTCTCTTCATCTTACAGATAACAAGTCTGAAGCACAAAGTTTTAAGGGCAGACTAATAAGCAACAGGCAATTAAGTCTGACAGAGTAGCCAATGATTTTTACAATAGGGGAAATGGAAGGCTGAGGCAGGAGTATTGCTTGAAGCCAGGAGTTCAAGACCAGCCTGGGCAACATAGCAAGATCCCATCTCTTTAAAAAAAGTTAATGGGAATAGCCTAAATATAAAATAATAGTTATGCTAAGTGAGCTATGGTATAGCTATGATTATATAGTATGCACTTATCTAAAATGATTATTTCCAAAAGTTTATAGCAAAGAAAAATGTGTATGCTAATAAAGTAGGGAATGCAGTATGCAAAGATGGAAATGTAAACACACAATTACTACAATAATGTTAGAACGCTACATCTAGAAAAAATATTTAAAGGAAACATATTATAATGCTAATGGCTCTTAATGGGTAATAAAAACTAAAGTCTTTTTCATTTTCTTCAGCTTTTCTCTAATTTCCAAATTTTCTATAGTGAGCATGTATATTACTTTTGTCATGGAACAAAATTAACTTTATTTAGTATAACAGCATAAGAACATAGATTAGTTCCTAACATCTTAATCAAACAAGATGCACCCTAAAATTCACTTAGTCAAGCAAAAGTCAGTAATATCAGATCATTAATAAAGCATTGTACATTCGTTGAGTGCCTTATATTTCATATAAGCGCCAGACACTGTGGGAAAAGCAGAGATGAAGATGTCAAGCCTTTACTCTCAAGGAGCTTTTGATCTGCCTAAAGAATCAAGATAAACTAATGAGAAGTTAAAAGACAATTGTTATGTGTCAATTAAAAATAAAACTTTAAAACAAAACTAAACTAAAAAGACAATAACAAATTCCACCATCATTTCACAACAGAAGACATGCATAGTTAATGACTAAGATTGAGCTCAAGTTCCTTTTTCTTCGGCTTTTAACAGTCTTCTGATTAGTCTTTCTAATGCTGCTCTTACCTGCCTCAAACATTCTTTACCTGCCACCAACTCATTCACTTATCTACAAATATCATTAGCTACTACATGTCAAATATTGTTCTAAGACCTAGACTGTAGCAGCAAACAAATAATCACTTCTTTAGCGAATGTTACATTCAAGTGAGAGAACAGTCATTTTTCAAAATAAATGAGCAATGTGTGTAATATGTCGCAAGTAGCAAGTGCTATGAAGGAAAAGAGAACAGGAAAGAAGGCTAGAGAGTGTTAGGGGTGCATGGGGAAGTAGACCTCGCAATTTAAAATAAAAGGATCCGAGGAGGCTCATTGAGAAAGAGACACTTGAACAAAGACTTGAAGCACATGAAGAAGGATGCCATGTGGATATCTGGGGTGAACTGCTCCAAGGAGAGAGATCAGCAAGCGCAAAGGCTCTGGGGGCAGAAGTGTCCTGAGATGTGCGAGGAATGGCAAGGAGGCCAGAGTAGTGTGGGAAGAGTCAGCTGGGGTAGGAGATGAGTTGAGAGCAATGAGGTGGGGGTGAAGGGATCCTATAGGGCTGTGTTGGACAAGGTGGGGACTTGGCTTTTATTCTGAGTCAGTATAGCAAACAAAGGGCACCAATGAGGCCAGCATGGTGGAGCAAAGTTACCAAGTAGGGTTTAAATTATAAGGCAGACTCCAGTTATCAAGGCTAAAAAATCATGTCTTCATGTTCACAGTTATTTAACGAGAAGGAGCAGGACTTTCTGAAAGATGTAACCATTTGACTACAGGCTTTTACATGTAATTTTTAGCCACAAGTCTTATAATGTTTACGGTAATTGAACATGTGATTTCTTTTAGAAAATTGGTTTTAAAAAAATAACCAATGATCTTTCTTTCTCTGCCTCCCTTCATTGAAATAGCTATTACATTTTGTAAAGAATTGAACATACACATATATAGACATATGTACGTGAACACACACATACTTGTATATGTATACACAGAGAAAGAGAAGAAAAACTCATTAAATCTGAAATCACAGCACTCTACTGCCCATCTATCTTTATGAAATTGTATTTAATTTTACATTGAGTAGAAGCACATCTCATGCACTCTTTGATAGCAGACAACTTTTAATCTTCTGTACCTTATTATCACTCCCTTATATTTGCAACTCCCTCCCCGCACCAAACTCAGCCAACTAATTTTAACCTAGTAGATATCATTTTATATTTTTCTCCACATTTATGCGTTCTTACACAGACTTTTATCTAAGTATATATATACATTTATAAGGTTTTCTGACCTGTTGCTTGTTTTGTAAATATGACCATAATATATACACATCTTGCTGCATTTTGAATTTCCTACATAACTTTGAAATCTTTCCAAGCATCCAGCAGAATCCTAAAACACTCTTTCCAATGTCTGAACACTAATGCATATTGTCATATAGCACAACTTATTAAACCATTTTCCCACTGCTGGGCATTCACTTTTTGTTTAGCTCTTGACCTCTATAAACCATGCAACATTCAACATCCTCATGCATATGTTCTGATACATCAGAACCTTAATTCTAGGGCATAGATCCCCAGGAGTAGAATTGTAATTCAACAGATACTGCCACATTGACTTTCAAAAGTCCCAATCCTTTACATTCCTCCAATAATGTACTAGGGCTTTCTACATAAATACTGAAATACATTTCTCCCCTGCTTAAATCCTTCAGTTATCCCCCAGACCACCATTCCTGGATAAGTCAACTCTTGAGGCTAAGATGAGAGAGTTTCCATGATATGGCCCCAGACTCCCTTCCCACACATCTCCCTTGTCCATCTTCCCCCAACTCCTAGCGCCCCTGCCACAAACACACTCTGTACCTCAGATACATTCAATCTCCCTATTTCCCAAACACACCACTCTCTTTCACAATCCTCTGCAGCCTTGAACACGCAGTTCTCCATCAGATTAGAATCCTCTTTTCTTCTTCTCTACATGGCAAGTTTCTATTCACCCTGCAAGACCTGGCTTTTACTGTGAGGAACAGTCTCTTGTGCCTGGCTTATTGCCAGTGTCTGATATATATCAGTTATTCAGAAAATGTATGCCCATGAATGAGTGGCCAAGTGTCAGACATTTATTGCCATAGGTCGGTACCTATGCAGAGACTTCACATGCCTCCATCACACAGTTACCCAGAGAGTGCCCCAAGATTGAAGTGATGGGAAAAGAGACGTTAAAGATGGAAAAACTGTGATTATTGTGTTCTAGAGACAAAGAAATGGGAGGCAAACTGACCTAGGGGCTTTTAAGAGGCAACAAATGAACAAGTCACTTGAACATTGACTCATTCACTCCATAAGCACTTTACAATGGACATCTGTTGTATTATCCTTCCAGCATCCCTTTCTCTCTCTTCTGTCAATCACAAAGACAAATTTAATTAGCTACCTCTTTGGATGGCTGCCCAGGTTGCAGCTTTTCCCTCTTCTTTGCTAAAGGCCCCTCCTCTCAAACACAGGGGTGATCCCCTGGCCATCTGTAGCCATGTCTGGACTGTGTTAAAATGCCCCTGGAAAGACTTGGTGCTTGATCCAGGGGTGGGCTTCTGAACCAAGCTGCACTAATCCAATTTCTTGCCACAAATTGTGAAACTTAGAACCAAGGGTCATACGGACAGGAATTGTTGCACATGGGATGTGTTAACAATGGAAACTTGAGTTGTTCCATGAGAAACTCCAGGATCACTTGGGGAGTGAGGTGACAAGTCCAACAATTAATCTCTATTGCTTATAACCAAAAGAACATTTTCTAAGACACAAGTGCACAAATAACCAAACATAGTTGAGTTGGTGTTCTTAGAGTAAAGGTCTGCTGGGAATTCCAAGAAGAGAACTGTTCCTTTCCATTGACAATCAGGGGCAGGTGCCTGGAGGAGGTGGTCATACCCTGGGTAGGACTTGGACTTGTCAAGATAGTGGGAGCATACTTCAGGGTGGGGCAGTCAAAGGGACAATAAGTAAGTCCCTTGTTCTACAGTTGCATGTTCTGGAAGAGAGGGAACCATGATAAGGAAAGCCAGAAAGGTACACCAAGGCCCTGATTGTGAGAAGACTTCAGTGCCAGATTAGGGTCTGGGCATTGGCATTGAGAGCCCTGAGAAGATACTGGAGTGTGGCAGGACAGGACAGCAGAGGTGGGGATGGGTGAGATTAGAAAACATCCAAATCACAGCACCTGGGACCACCACCTGGCTCAAAGGAAACCTGTGTGCTGGGACTGCTCCCTGAGGAAGAGCTCTGGCACTTTCAGAATGGAGGCACTCACACCCCTTTACCTCTGGCCTGGAAGGGAAAGAACCAATACAACCCAGGCCATGGCAGAGGCAGGAAAGGAGAACAAGGACATGGGAGGCCTGCTCAGATCCACAAATCAAAGTTTTGTCAAGCCCTCCACCCCAGTGCACACAGTGTATACTTAGTTCTTGCTTTTAAAGCTATTTAAGAATTAAAAAGTGAGATTTCAGAAGCCCTGTTAATTAAACTCCTAATCGATTCAGCACTCTGCAAGTAGGAGAAGTGGAATGACAGAACTATTGATTCCTTCAAGCCCTGTGTGTTTGTGCCTATGAGTGTCTGTGTTTGTGGATATGAATCCATCTGGGTGCCTGTTTATATTATCTTGATGCCTGTGTCTGTCTGTGTGTCTGTATATCCCTATCTGCGCAAATAGATGACTATACATGTGTTTACAGGCCTTACCTCATATAAACTTGATGATTAAAAATGGAGGTGGAGTTTGAGTGTGGGTGCACTTATGAATCATTTCCAAAGAAAAGGAAGAAATAAAAAAAATTTACAGCAGAGAAACCTGGCAGATGCTACTTTAACCAAGTGATCAAGATTAACTTCACCAAGGATAAGGCATCTTGCTAGCAGGTATAGGATATGATAAGAAGAGCACTTCAGCCTGTTTTCCAGTCTTGGGCTGTGTTGGTTCTTTCTTTTCCAGGCCAGAGGTAAAGGGGTGTGAGTGCCTCCATTCTTTTCCCAGGACACGTAGCCTCAGTCTCATTTTAAGAGGTATGGATTCTGTCTTTGGTTAGGATGTCAGACAAAGTATAGGTGAGTTCCCAGCCCTGTGGTAAAAGTTTAAGTGTTGGGCAAGTAGCTAGATCCCACAAAAAATATGATAATAAAGATTTTGAAATATTTGAAGCTGATGTCATTAGAACCAGAGAAACTTCTCATACAAGGCATTTTTGCAAATGTTCCTGTCTTCCACTAAGCAATGCTCTGGTTGGGTAGAGCCTCGACCCTTAGCCACCATTGTCCCAATTCTCAGAGCCTGGCCTGAATGTAAAGGTAACAGTGCTCTGGTGAGGTATGGGTATATATTCTCAAGCTCTTGAGAAGTCTCTGACTCCACATGACACCAGTATCAAACACAGAATATTCTCAACCAGTTCAACTAGGTTTAAAACATTAAGCAGTGTCTCTCAGGCAATCCCTGATAAACTTGATTCAATGAATCACTATGGACACCAACAATGTGCCAGGCCTTGTTCTGGTGATCCCTGCCCTCAGGATGCTCACATGTGTAACAGAAGAGACAGACATAAGAAAGATAGCCCAACTTCACTCTCATCCTATCACGATGGGTCATGAGGCTCGCTCAAGTGCATCTACAAGTCCCCAGAGTTCATTTCACATATGTTCCCCCACCACTCCCAAAAAGACTGGTTCAACAACTACAAGGTGGAACTGAATGATTCTGACATCCTTGCTTCCTTAGCAGCCTTACACCAAGCATGACCCTAGCTGCCATGTCCTGCCATGTCTACCCAGCATGGCTGCCATTCCTCCCAGTGAATGTCATGCTCTCTGGGCTCCACAAGACATCTCAGACTGTTGCAGTCACCACTTCTTCTCTTACTGCTACCACTCCTAAGTACCATGGTACCACCACCAGGCATGCCACAGGGTCTCCTAGGCATCATGGAGACTTCTGTTGGTTACCACTGCTCCCACCAGAGCATAAACGCAACAGCTGGGTTACCTGGATTCAAATTCCAGCTCTGCCACTTGCTAACTATGTAACTTTGGGCAAGTTACATAACCACTTGGTGCTTCAGTTTCCTCGCTAACAAATGGTGAAAGATAATAATAACTAACTCCTGGGCTTTTGGTGATTATTAATGAAGTGATCTTATATATATATATACACACACACACACACATATATATACACATACACATATATACATATATATACACATATATATACATATATATATATATATATAAAATGCCTGATGAGTAATACTCGTTAGTCTCTATTAGAGCAGTTCTAATAAAGCCACTACATCATCAAATCTTTTCTACTTAAAAGTCAAAAACATGAAGAAAATTCTGGAAAGACGGCAGTGGTGGTAGCGTATTTTTTCAATGTCTTCAAACTCCCACATGAAAACTGATAGAGCAACTAAATGACAACCCCTGCCCCATGGATAACATTTATAATGAAACTAGGTCATAAGTTATCCCCACAAACTTCAAAATACAAGCAAGTGGGGACAAACCACCAACAGCTGTAAGACCTGCTCGGTATCACATATTAGATCATTTTCAAGCTGCTGATACAGATATATCCAAGACCAGGTAATTTATAAGGAAAAGAGATTTAATGGACTAACAGTTCCACATGGCTAGGGAGGCCTCACAATCATAGGAGAAGGCGAAAGGCACGTCTTACCTGGCAGCAGACATTATAAAATCATCAGTTCTCATGAGACTTATTCACTACCATGAGAACAGTATAGGGGAAACTACCCCATGATTCAATTACCTCTTACTTGGTCCCTCCCACAACACATGAGAATTATGGCAGCTACAATTCGAGATGAGATTTGGGTGGGGACACAGCCAAACCATATCATATTATTTATGAGAAGATGAAGAAAGAAGCAATAAGGTGGCATCTGATGAACATGAGAAAGAAGAACCCAAAATAGCCTCTGGGTATTTACTAGAAAGCACAGCATGGCAATCTGAGAACAGTAGCTGAAACGAGAAGGGGATTTGCCTTTCCAAAATAACTGAGTTCAGGGTGTTTCATGAACTCTCAAAACTGATCCACCAAGAATCTGTTCTACAAGAAAGCACTACATTAATGACAAACTCCTGGGAGTGGAATCCAAATTCAGTGGAACAGGGACAACAGAGGCACAGGAAAGAAATATTCAGATCAATGTGAGGGAAGAAAACAGAGCTAGGGACACTGGGAGAGTCAATGTATTTTTGGACCCTATACTAAAACAAAAGAAAACTCCACTTTATAGAAGTGGAATTCTACAAAGTTAGAATAGGTTTCCTGAACCCTGCTTCTTCTAAAGGTTCATGAAAACTAATTTCACTTAAAAATTAGCAACAGAAAATTACTGTCATCTCATTCCATACATAGTTATTTTAAAAAGAGAATAAAGAGCAGAATAATATCCCTACAATGAAAAAATGCCTGAAAAAATGTAATCATAGAACACATGGACACAGGGAGGGAGCATCACATACTGGGGTCTGTTGGGGGGCACCAAGGGAGGGACAGTGCGAGGGTGGGGAGGTTAGGGAGGGATAACATGAGGAGAAATGCCAGATGTAGGTGACGAGGGGATAGAAAAGCAAACCACATTGCCAGGTGTGTACCTATGCAACAATCCTGCATGATGTGAACATGTACCCAAGAACCTAAAGTACAATTTTAAAAAAGTAATTTTAAATTAAAAAAAAGAAAGAAGAAAAAATAAACTAATAAAACAGATAAAACTATGACCTACTATTTCAAAATAAGCTTAAAGTTTTAAGAAAATTGTAAAAGACATGAAAAAGAAGCATAAATTCTCAGAAAGGAAATGTCCTAACTCAGGAAAGAATTAGAAATAAAGGGGGGAAAGTCATTTTAGAAACAAAGACTAAACAAGAAGAAACACATAAGATAATGCCTTTAAAAATCAAATGCAAAAATGAAGAAAATTTTGAAAATAAAAAATGAAGAAAGAGGTAAAATGTGACCGGGCACGGTGGCTTACACCTGTAATCCTAGCACTTTGGGAGGCCAAGGCAGGCAAATCATGAGGTCAGGAGATTGAGACTATCCTGGCCAACATGCTGAAACCCTGTCTCTACTAAAATACAAAGAATTATCCAGGCGTGGTGGTAGGTGCCTGTAGTTCCAGCTACTTGGGAGGCTGAGGCAGGGGAATCGCTTGAACCCAAGAGGCAGAGGTTACAGTGAACCAAGATCATACCACTGCACTCCAGCCTGGCAACAGAGCAAAACTCTATCAAAAAAAAAAAAAATTAAAACGAATTTGAGAGAAAACAACAAATATTAAAGTTAGTTAAGAAGATCCAACAAACACACAATGTAAGTTCCTAAGGAAGAAATTCAAAGCACAGAAACACAGTAAATACTAAAAACTATAAATCAGAAAACTTTCAGGTAGGGCAGGGGATTTAAAACTACGTATTGAAAGAACATACTACATACATGAAAACAAACATGCAAGACATACTCTAGTAAGATGGTAAGATTATTGCACAAGTGAAAAGAATGAGAAGGAAGGCAGGAAAGGAGAGAAGAAATTGTTTGTGTGTCTAAAAATAAGTGCAAGTTACCCATAAGAGACAGAAAATTATTCTATCATCAGATTCTGAGAGCAATACTTTATACCAGAAAAAGTAGAGTTACATATTTAAAAATACTCAAGGAAATAAAGTGTGAGCCAAGGATTTTATATTCATTCAAAATTTACTTTCAAGTATAAAGTGAGTAGGAACTCTCAGCTCTGATGACCAAAGTGATGTTGGGTAAACATCCTTCAAGAATAATTAAAAATACAATATCTTCCAAATAAATTTGGAAGACACAATGATAGGTTCAGTTTGTGACATCTCTTTTTTTCAAGAAGTCCAATCCCGCTTACTGGACTGCCCTCTTACAGAACTTCATTCTAAAACCTTCCAGGCACTCTCAACATCCATACAGGGTGCATGCCCAACCTACTCTCACAAGTCCCACTCATTCATTCAACAATATTTACTTAGTGCCAAATAGGAGCCAGGAACTGTTCTAGCTACTTGGGGTATATTAGTAAGCAAAACTAACATACCAGCCCCCGTGGAGAGTACATTATAGCAGGGGAAAACAGACAACAATAATAAATAAAATAAATAAAAATGAATACAGTACATTAAAAGTAGATGATTTCTATTAAAAAGTAGTGATAGAATAAAAGGTATCATGATTGTCACGTGGGAATCAGGGAAGTAAATGCCATTTTAAATAAGCGGTCAGAGCAGGGCTCATTGAGAAGCTAAGATGGAGCAAACACTTCAAGAAGGTGAAAGAATTAGCCATGCTGAAATATGGGTACTGAGCATTGCAGGCAAAGGAAACACTAGCGCAAAGACCTTGGGAGGGAGGATGCCTGCTTTGTTTGAGATACAGTATGGAGATAAGTGTGGCTAGGGTAGGGTGAACAAAGGAAATATTAGTAGGAGGGAGCTCAGATAATGGATTAGGCCAGATCATGTAAAGCCATGGAAGCCATTGTAAGCACTTTGGGTTTTATACCGAGTAAACAGAATACTTCCCATGTCCCCCAACAACTCTTGTCACCAGATGTTAGCTGGGTCCATCTAGCCCATATACTTTTCTATAACCAAACAGGAAGACTCTCTCAGTGAGGGCCTTTAAAAAAAACAACGTAGATGACTTTAGAATGATTTAACCTCTGCTATGCAGTGAACTATAAACTGTTTACTAAACAGCTAATTAAAGCATAATTATTTACGTAACGAGCTATAAATAATTTACAGCATGGTTAGACTATTAACTTCCTATCCCTCTGCACTAAGGCTCTTGTGAAGCCCCCAGTCAAATGTGACTAAAGGAAAAGTGACTACTCTAATCTTGTTCAAATTTTTCAATGTTTTTGCTCCTCTGCTTCTGATCTGCTTCTAAATCCCATGCTGAGCTGCATCAGCACAGGCCTTACTGTGCATCAGGGCTTTTACGTAAGTGGTAGGCAATTCTCCACCTCTCCATCCCTAACCACACTAAGTTCACATTTTAAGTATAAATCCTGCACCAGTGTTTGGCGCTGAGCAGCTTGCAACAGGCATGTTTCTAACTTGCCACTGACCCATCTGTGCAATACCAGAAACATTAAGAAGGTTTTTTCTCCTTCAATGGGCACTGCGAAATGCCTCCTGTGCCCACCTACAGTGGAAGTGGCCCCTTTTCTTCTGAGTTCCTCTGCATTCTCTCCTGTCTCCATGCACTGGTCCTCTGCTCCAAGCTGTAGCAGCAGAAAAAGTTCTCCTATCAAGGCTAGTCAGAAATCTCCATTTTCACTCTTTATCCTACTCACTTCACTTAACATTTGGTGTTCCATATCATTTTCTGACATGTGTTCTATATCATTTTCTGTTCATTAAACTATTTAGTGTAATACGGTAAGAGACAGAATTCTACTGTGTAACTCCAGGGGTCTTGGGGAAGGCAAAACGAGGCCCAGCCACCCACTTCAAAGCTAATACTGAGAGTAATTTGGAACATGGGCATGGATATGGCATTGCCATCACTTTATCACACCCATTTCTCCAGGCTGTGGCCCTCTCTCAATGTGTAGTAGGGTTTGAGGGTAAAAGAGATTTGACCACTCTAAAGAATTATTTTTTAGTGTAGCATAGTTCCAAGCACACTATGAAAGAAACTGTCTCTTGAGTACCTTCTGAATACCAGGCACCTATCAAGTACTTGCACATACGATATCTAACTAGTATTCAGTGAAATGCTATTTATTGCCCTCATCTTACAGAGGAGGGCTCAAAGAGGTTTTCACAACTAGTCAATGATAATGCCAGATTTCAGTCCAGTGCCTGACTCCAAAGCCTGTGCTCTCACCACCTCAGCAGTCTGTCCAGCACCCTAATGGAACTTGTTATTTCGGTTTCAGAAAGCCAAGGAACCTGAATTTGGCTCCAGGTAACTGTTTCCACTCCTATGAGCCAATGTGTACATCTGATAGCTGCCTTCTCTTTGATGACTCAGAGCCCCATCTTGTTTACTGTCAAACTCCAGCACACTCTCTGATCACTCATTAACTCATGAGTGACTTAGTTTTAACCTCTTAAAAGGGTACGTCTGTGTATATGTACTGCCAGTATATGAATGATGCCATTATGATGATAT
Organism: Cacajao melanocephalus; assembly: GCA_963573385.1. Taxonomy (NCBI): domain Eukaryota; kingdom Metazoa; phylum Chordata; class Mammalia; order Primates; family Pitheciidae; genus Cacajao; species Cacajao melanocephalus. Next base: position 70,031 of record CAUYLG010049368.1, on the reverse strand, counting down.
AAGCCACAAGAACACCTAATTAGGAGCCATCACCTGTGCCCTCCTCCCACTTCTACCTCTTGACAGCTGGGTGTCCTTGAACACGACACTTGTCCTCTCTGAGCCTCGGTTTCCTGACCTGCTCATTCCCCCCTCATTTATAACCACTGTCCCAGCCACCCTGAGCTATTTCAATCCTGCTACTGTGATGTCCAGCCTCCTGGGCTTTGCACATGCTGGTCTCTCTCTTCCACTTCCTTCACCTTGATGACTTCTACACATCCTTGAAGTCTTGGTCTAAATGTCTCTTCTAAAGGAGTCCTCTGTGACTCCTCAACAAGTTTACGTCCCATGTGCCCCACGTGTCTGTAGCACCCTGTCTTTCCCCTGATCTACACTGGTCTCAACTGTTTAACAACTTTCAAATGTCTGCTTTACCCCCTAGATGAGGCAGGGCAGACCTTGTGTCTGTCTTGTCCTCCCTACATGCCACCATGCTACATGATATGCCATCTGCAAGGCGCTGGACCTGACACACTGATGATGCAGCTGGTGTATATGTGTGAAACTTAATTACATTTAAACATTTATCAAATGGGAATAACAATAACCTATGCTGCTGTACTGTCTGTCTCATTGGGTTGTGAGGGTGAGGGAGATAAAATTTATAATCATTGTAACAGCACTAATTGAGGATGGGCCCTGTGCCAGTTATTATGTGGATTGATTCACATGTATTATTTCAGTTGGTTCTCACAACGACCCTGTGAGGAAGATATTCTTATATCTTACTTTTACAGATGAGGAAACTGAATCTTAGCAAGGCCAGGTAACATATCTGAGATCACACAGACCACAAGTGGCAAAGTTGGGCTCTGAACCCAGCTCGTCAGTGTCTAGACTGCATGTTCTTAAGTGTTATGGTAGACTGCTTTAGGCTGGGCTCTGTTCCAACATCATGTGCAGTACTGTCAGGTAAAAATTATAAATGCATTCTCACACAAACACATCCAGCTATTCCTATCGTTTGTCACAAATTTTCATGGCAGTAACATGGGATTCAATGTATATACTAAAAATGGTTTAGTTTCGTTTTTTCTATTCTGTTCTTCTCCCTACTTTAATATTTTCATTTGCCAAAGTGGACATTCAGGAGAATTCACAGATATAATATGTTCATTACCATCCTGATACCTCTGCATGGTTCTATGAAATGCAGGTGAGAGTATAGAAATCACCACTAGAGGGTTTCCAAGAGCCATTCTCTTTGCCATCTGCAAGGCTCCAGAACTACCCATCAGCCTCCAGCCACCAATTGGATACCTTGCCTCCACCATGCCCTGGCTCCACTCCCAAGTCTCAGGCTCCTGTGGAGGATTCTCTATTATCAGTTGTAGGCAGACTCAGGAACAAAAGATCCTTCACCTGGGGCTGCACTGGCAGCTCTCCCCTCCAAAAAGACCCCCAGGTGCAAGAGGCCAGGAGAAGTTGCCTGTCCCAAGTCCCACAGGCAGTGCACACTGGGGCCAGGGCTGGAGCCCTAGCTTCTGGTGTTTTCCATGGGCCTGCTCAGAACCAGCCCTGTTCTAGGAGCTGAGTCTACAAAGTTGAACAGGAGAAAATCCCAGCCTTCATACAGCTCAGCCAAGACCCAAACAGGCAAAAAGGCACCAACAATTCAATTTGGTTATAATTATAAGAGTAGCTGAAGTGTTGAGTTCCTGCTAAAAGTCAGGCCGTGTCCAAGCCCTCTCTATATACTATCTCCTTTAAGCCTGACTTTTGTCTGGAGAGATCACATGGTGAGTAAATAATGAAGCCATTACTCAAACCCAGGCCTCTAGAGTCCAGAGTCTCAGCTTCTATCAACCAAACACCACACTACCATCAAGCAGCTGTGAGCAGGATAGACTAGGATCACAGAAGACAGAGGGCCTGACTTTGCCTGGGAATATTTACACAAAGGAAGTGACATTTGCCCTGGTTCTTAGAGGAGGGGAGTTGGCCAAGATGACAAAGGCAAAAGGACTTCCACATAGGGGAGACACCAGGTACAAAGGCCCAGAGGCATACGGCCAAAAAGTCACATGGCAAGAAGTTTCACTAGACTGTAATATCAGGGACCTCTGAGGGAGGAGCCAGGAGGGGGTCTGAAGAGAGAAACAAGGACTAGTTGATCAAAGACCTTAAATGCCATGAATAGGGACATGGATTTAATCCCAAAGGCAATTTGGAGCCGCCAAAAGTGTTTTAGAGCAGGGAAGTGACAACAATTGTGTGAAGAATCAGTAAAAAATGAATCACAGCCAGGTTAAATTCTAGGCAGGAGAGTAGCCTGTTGGGAAATGACAGTCATAAAACAGAAAGAAAAGAAAGATAGAAGCCTGAACTAAGGCAATGGCATGGGATAGGAAGAAATGGATGATCTGGGAGGGAAAGGATAAGATATGAGGCTGAAGAAGACGGAAGAATCGAAATTGACTCTCTTGGTTTCTCCTGAAGCTGTCCTAGCTGAGATAGGAAACACATCCAGGGAGGAACTAGTTTTCCTTTGGTTTGATCACAGGGTGTGGCCTCTGACAAGTGGAGAACACAAGTCCACAGCAGAAGTGGGGGCCAGACCTTACAGAGGGGCCCATCAATCGGGGCACCAGCTTTCTTAGGGAGGAGACTGGACCTAGTGAACCCCACCCACATGGCCCCACGACCAGCCCATCTAATACTAGCCACGGTCATGGTGCCGCCACATAATAAGCACTCTTCTCAATTTTGGGAGTCTAGGGACTGCGACTCATTAAGGTTTGGGTTGTGTTAGTGCTGAACATCCCATAATTGCATAGCTTGCTTGACTCTCTGTCATTCACTCTCTGGCTCTCTGGGCTCCCCCACTCCTATTGGATTTGCTGCTTGATCCCAGTATGCAAAGTCTGGTTAAACAGAGCGGTTCTGGCTGTGTGGTGGGAGCTGCCTGCTCCCCCTGCCCCTTCCAACTCCCACTGGGTCAATCATCTTCAGCCATGAACTTTGAGCTGCCATCTCAATATGCATGAAATCCTTCCTTTGCAAGTACAAACGACTGATCCTATTACTCACACAGAGGAAGGGAATTGAAAATTGAGGTCAAGGAAGATGGACTGGCAGTGAGTCACATTCCCTTCATGGTGGAAAACCACCACAGTCAGGAGCTTGCAAGGTCTCTGGTCAAGGAGCTGGAGGGGCCAGGGGCCAGGGGCCAGGACTCTGGTTTGATTTCCTTGGTCTCCATGGTGAACTGAAATCTGAAGCTGATGCTATTAAGATTGTCCCCTTGCCTGGGGAGCAAGGAGGGCATCCAAGACAGTGAATGTGGCTCCCAGGATTCCTGCTTAGCTCCCAGAAGTTGCCTATTCCCCAAGTAGCCCTGCTCATTGCATTCTGAGGGAGGCTGTTCTGAGCATGTGGAATGAGGGGACTGAGTCCTAAAATCTGGGCTTTCTGAAGTCTGGCAGACTCAAACACAAAGCCAGATGCAACCACAATCATCATATACCAGGCTACAAGGCGGATGACCTTTTATCTAAGCCAGAATTATCCATGGTGGAGTTAGGGTGGGAGAAGGGAGTAGCAAAGTCTCATACCAAGAAATTGCAGTATAAAATAGTGTTCTCCCTACAGTATTTCCTCAGGGGTGTTCCAAAGTCAGAAGGAATTAACAACCCACACAACAAAAAGGGAGGATTACCAACTTTAGTGCATCTTCGACGGACCAAGAACCCTCTGCTCCAGGCCTCACCATGGTTTGATGACTGGAGATTGCCACCCCAATTTTACAGATGGAGAAACTGAGCCCAAGAGGCATTACGTAACTTGTCTAAGACCTCATTGTTAATAGTGGCAATAAAGCTAGAATTGATTGATTGCTTATTACATTCTTGGCAGTGTGCTAAGTGCTTGATTCAATCTTAATGGTTTAATTAACCCTCAAAACAATCTTATGAGATTCCCAGAACTGAGATTTGGTAGGCCAACATCACACAGTAAATAAGTGGAAACAAAGATCCAGGCAACGTGAGACCAGAGCCTTGTTCTTAATTATTATGCTATGCTCTTTGATGGTTTTTAGCAATTTAGCTAATACTCAAACCCTCAAATCCAAAGCTAGAGCTCTTTCTGCCATGCAAGACTGCTCTTACATGACATACAGCTGCCTTTTTAAAGCGTGTGATCATATAAAGATGATGGAGTGTCTGGTCTTTTTTCAAACCTTTCTCTGGTTTCTTTCTGAAGAAAATTGGGGTGCATGTTTTCAACATTCAGAATAGAACTTCTGGCCCTGGCCTCAACATCACAGACCTCTGATGAATTTGTAGCAGCAGCAGGGAAGCCCAGAAGACCATGTAAGCAGTGACTCAGTGGGGAGTGACATTCTTGGGACCCTGACTGCCTAGGGGGATCCTCATTCCCTCAGTGGCCTTGCCCTGCCTCTGCCCTTGTCTTGTGGACCGCCTTTTTTATTCCCCAAAGCCCACCAGTGGTAGAAGGTCACTGTACCTGACCCCTCAGAGCCCAAAGAGAACAATTTTCCAAGATGAGAAGATCCATGCCCTGGCTTCCAGCTACTGGTACCAGCTCCTTATTCTCAGCTTATCCCGCTGATCTTGTGTCCAGTGTCCCCCAAAACTCTAGGGTCAATAGTTTGTGGAAATCTATGCCTATTCTTTTCTTGGCTCATTTTAATTTCTTTTCACTTAGAATGGAATTTTAATTTAAAAGTCTTCAAAATCTGGAATTTGGATTTCTCTGCCTTACTTTATTCTACCTTCTGTGTGAAGTAGAGAGTTCTCTGTAAAGAAACACTTTACTATACCAGAAACACTTGGAAGTGGCCTTCAAAACATACCAGGCACCCCAAATGGGCCACGTACTGGACCTGGGTGCTAGGATTACAAAGGAGAGATGTGAGAATATGATCCCCATGAGGGCAGGATCCTTTATTGCACAGTGACATCTCTCTCTACCTACAACAGCGCCCAGTACTTCATAGGCACTCTATAAAGATTTACTAAATAATTGTAAACAATTATGGCTCACTGTGCTACATATAGCATTTTGAAGTTAACACAGAGGGTTAAGGGAGCACAGAGAAGGGATATGTAACCCGAGCCAGGACATCTCAGTAGGTTTCCCAGGCCACTTCCTAAAGGATGTCCTCAAGTTTGCCAGGAAAGGCATTAGTATTGGAAGAGGATAGAGTTTCTGACAGAAGAAATACCATGTGCAAAGAAGTAGAACCATGGACTCATGTGTTGGGAAAATGGCAAGTTGCTAAGTATAGCCAGAGGGCTAGGGGTAAAGTCGAAAATCACTGGGTTAAATTTGAAGAATGTTAAGAGTGCTAGGATCCATGGGTTTATCTGTATTATATTCCACCAAAGCAGGACACCCTAAGCCACCCCACAACCCCACCATAGAATACTTCTCTGGATATACTAAGGGGCTTCTATAAAACCTGAACAGGGCACATTCTCAGATGCTAAGAGGACTCCCAAACTACTATCCCTTGAAATTTCCATCCCAACCACAAGGCAAACACTAGACCCCTTTGTGCATTTTATAGGAAAGAATGAGAAGAACTTGTTTTAGTCAATGGGTTTGCTAGCCCTGTGGCACTAAAGTGGGTTATTTTTGTCTAGAAAAGGACAAGACCATTCGAAATTCACTCGTAGACTTCTAGAATGTTAAAGCTGGAAGAGTCCCTGGGGATACTTTTGTCTACTTCCTCATCCTCAGATAAAGAAACTAAGGCTCAGAGAGGGAGAAAAATTGTCCAAGGACACACAGAATGTTAGTGGAAGGCTGGCCCCTGGCTCCTAATCCATGCTCCTCACTGCACTGTGCTCTTCTGCAGGGGATTTGATGATGAGATTGCATATTTTTTCCCAGTGAACTTAAATGCAAAGACTAAAAATACTTCTTAATTATTCTTCATTAGAAGAAAACAAAGTCTCTTCAACTCTCTGACTCCTTCAACCAATTAAATCTTTGGCTTATCCTTTCCCTCCAAACAGCAATTTTATACTAAAAAATTGAGAATAGCTTGCTGGAGACAGAAGAGTATCTTAGAGAAAAAAACACAATTCAAGCTATTTAATTTAATTTCTCACCATCACCTGAGACTCCCTAGCCAAGAGCTCATCATTCATTTATCAAACAGTTAGTAAATATTTATTACTCAACAATCACTTATTAAGCTCCTACTGTGTGCATTCTAATCATAGTTGGGAGCATAAATATGAATCAAATATGAATTCAGCCCTTAGGCCTTCATGACATTTATCCCTGAATAGAAAAGATGACAGATACATAAATCACTATTGGTCTACCCCAGGCTTGGCTTAAAGTAAGTTCTTGGTCCAAAGTAAATCTCATTCAAATGAATGAATGAAATTGATTTCTCTATTACAGATAATTGCTATGTGAGAACTCCACTGAAGTGGGGACACAGAGCTCATAAGATTTACTGAAGGCTGAATTAGAGCATTAATTTAAGAAACATAACCCAGGGGAGGCAGGACTCCAAAAGGTGGGAAAGCAGCCTGAAGAGTATTGCGACAGTTGCATTCTCCTCTCCAGGCCTCAGTTTCTCCATCTCATAGTGAAGGGATGGCATAGATAAACTCTGGGGAAACTAGCAACAACACCCAATGCCTCTATTATCTCTGTTCCCAGAACTGTACAAAAATTTTAATCCTACCTCTCTTCTTAAAAATAACTGTTGAATCATTGTACCCCTGCCTTCTCAGGGTCACACTCTATGTTTCTGTGGATTTCTCTTTGGAAATGGGAGAAAGGATGGAATTCAATTTTAGCTTTGATTGGCCTTCTTTTCAGCTTAAACAGCAGAAAAATATCCAATTATCCCATTCACAATTACAGTCTGCACATCTCACCACAGGCATAGAAAATGACCCAGCAGCAGAAAACTGGCCACAGAACAGAGGTGCACATATGCAAGCCATTATCTACATGGAGACAGGCTGGCCTGCAATGGCCCCCACTGGCTCGGGGAAGCTGGTTATCTCCCCAACTAGCCATGGGCAACCAGGAGGCTGCCTGCCACAAGCTGCAGCTACATCCAGTCCAGGCTCATCTCATACTCAAAGCTGAATGGAAACCATGTGAAAAACTGTTTTACTCACAGGGAGAGGTCACAGATGAAAGTCCCAAATTGTATACTTGCTACAAATCCAGGCCTGATTAAGCCAAAAGAGAAGTTAGTGAATAAAGACGGAGTTCCATGAAGGCAGGAGACAATGTCCAACTAGGTCACCAACATGTCCTCAAGCACACAGCACCATAAAAGGCAGATGACCTGTGCTCCATAAATATTTATAGAATAACTTTGTTGAAAGCTAATGAATAAACAACTACCTGCATAAATGAGTAAATGATTTGTTTATGGAAAAGACAGAGACTGGTTAGAGTACTACCTAGCACTGAGGTTTAAGCACCATATAGAAACACATATGCTAGCTCTTTACCCGTCGGCTCTGCTCTTGAGCAAGTAACTTCACCTCCTCAAGGCTCAGTTCCCTCATGGGATAGACATTGTGATGTGCTTCCCAGATTCCTCTTTTTGGAAGAATGTATTGCCCCAGCTGCTGTGAGTATCATTAGCCAACAGCCTTCAGCTTTCAGGCCCTCCAGATGTTCTTAGAGCCATCTCACCTAAGATCACATCCTTCCAAAGGGTATCTAAAAGTTTTAGTCAAAATAAACTTAACAGAGTTTATTTAAGCAAAAAACAATTCATGAATCAGGCAGCACTCAGAACCAGAAGAAGTTAGAGAGCTCCTCTGAAGCAGCATGGGCAGCAAACTTTTATGGGCTGAACACAAAAGGAAAACAAAGAAAATGCATCTAATGATTAAAGGGGAAAGTTCCTAGTTAAAAGTTAGTTGATTTCTGGTCAGCAAAGTTTCTAGTTTCATTCTACTGTTGATGTTAGGCTTCAGTTTGCTATGTAGAAACCTAAAGTGTTGGAGCAGCCCCAGCCTAATGACTTCCCAGTTTAAAATATTTTTTTAACACACTCCAATGACAAATTAAGGTGGGACATGAAGGCCCTGGACATTTTGGCCGATGGACAACAACTTTGATTCCAAAACTCCCCTGCGAGATCAGTTGACATGGTTGAGCCAAGTTTTGAGGCTGAACCTCGCCCTCTGCGCAGTCCTGCTTCTTTCCTCTCCCTTCCACAGGCATTGATCCCAAAGATGCCTCCTAAAAACCACTCTGAACTCTAAACTCCACCACTCCACCTCAAAACTGTTTCCCAGAGAACTCAATCTATCGTTTACAAAATATGGACAATAATAATGATACACATGGGTCATAATGAAGACTAAATGAGTAGCTATGTGAAGTACCAGCCCATAACAACTGCTTGAAACCATAAGCCAACTTTGTTATGAGGGTTTGCAAAGGCCAGCCTGTTAATCAATATTGCCACCCCGACTCTTCACTGGCAAGGACTAAGAATGAAAAATTCTAAATGCCATAGATTGATTGGTGAACTAGGTATGTTATAGAAGGAAGTGGAGAAGGAAGGGGACATCTGGACCCAGCCCTGTGTGGACCCTGGCCTCCAGCTTACCTGCCAGAAACTTTCCCATAAAGACAGTTATACCAAAGGGCTGGGTCATCTGGATCCTGGCAGAACATGAGGGCCAGGCTGTGACAGTGGAGGGCACAACCTGGGAGTGTGAAGCCTGGAGGCAACATGCTGACCACTATGGCTAGGTTCCAGCAGCCCCACCACCATGCCCAGAACCAACAAGAAGATCAGCATCCCAGGTGGAAAGACAGGAGCCAGGCTGTGAACACATTAAAGGAAATACCACTCTCTCTGTTGCTTACCCTGCCCTATCAGAACAGTAAGGATGAAGACATTGTGAAAAAAACATTTCACAAGCTGCAGCTTTTATGGCCAGCCATAACTCCTGGTGTTAAATCAGTCTGCTGTTTTCCTTCCAACGTATTTACTGTGCAAGATCAGTTAGAAATCATGCCTTGCCTCCTAATAATTTGATTCCTAAATCATTTTAATGTAATTTAATTTCCTATAAACTTAAAATTTCTAAAGAGGTTGGAAGTCGGAGAGAGAGAGGGAGAGATAGGTCAGTGGTTCTCAGCGGCCTAAAATGGTCCAGGATCTGATCTTTGCCCCTCATTATCTACTCAGAGCACCTATTCCTCCTGGGAAGTAGGAGAAATTAGCATTGATTAAGCAGGTCCTATGCTCCAGGCAGATGCTCCATACATAACATGCTCCTAACAGCACAATGATGCATATATAAATTATCCTCATCTCATACATGAAGAAACTAAAGCCCAAAGTTACAGCTACTCTGTAGCAGAACCAACCTGATGACGGCTTCCCCAACCCCAGCACAGGTTCAGATCTGACCATACCAGGACTGCAAGGGGTCTTTGGAGGAATCCTAAAGGGATCCTAAAGCCCTATGGCTGGAGCTGCTGCTACCCACCTGGCTACACAGCTTCCACCTACTGTCTGGGCAGGGAAGATTCAGACTTCACTTCAACCAGGATAGTTTTATTTTCCCCTGGCTTAAAATACTAGGCTGTTGAGAGTGTCTGTCTGTGATTTCTTTTTCTCAGTCAGGTTACTTGCTGAGGGTAAGGGGTCAGGAGAGGGATTTCTGGAAGAATTTCCCCAGATCACCTACGTGAAGAGCTCCAACACACAGCAGCAGGCACTCAATAAGTAATGGCTCTGCATATGTAGCTTTCAATGTGTGACAAACACTTTGCATATATAAATTTATTTAATCCTCACATTAACTCTATGAAGCAGGTACTATTATTATCCCATTTTCTACATGAGGAGAGTGAGGAGCAGATGACAGAGTTTAGGAACTTGCACAGACCACACAACTAGTAAGAAGTATAGCTCAGCATTGAAGCCAGGCAGTCATGTGTCCAAAGCTGACCTCACCTCCCTACCTCATGAAAGCCCATTAGGCTTTCATGAGGCTGGGGCAGGCCTCATCTTTAAGAAACCACATATAGTCTGACAGGTCTGTATCTCATCATCTCTGAGATCCACCTTAGAGGTGCTGTGTGCAAAGATATTTGGGCCCCCATAGGATCTCTTATTCTTGGAAGCTAAGAATAAGGCTGGCGCAGGCTCCATCCTTAAGAAACCACATATATTCTGACAGGTCTATATCTTACCATCTCTGAGATCCACCTTAGAGGTGCTGTGTGCAAAGATAATTGGGCCCCCATATGATCTCTTATTCTTGGCTTCCAGCTGCAGAGGAAATTCTTGGTGGCATTTATAACCATGCTCTGAGTCCTCAGGAACATGAATGAACTGTATGTCAAATCCTAAAACCTCTTCATGATGATGGATTTGGGGAAGCAGACTGGTGTGTACACAGAGGTTAAATCAGTTCCAGTAGACTTTTAACAAATAATATTTTTTTCTGATTTTAAAAGCAACACATACCCAAAAACAAATACTCAACAACCAAACAAACAATATTGAAATGAATGACATAGTAAGATGAAATCCCGAGTAATTCAGACGGAGGGTTAAGGATAAAGGTAAAATGTCAGCGATACACGCAATATATAACAGAGAACATTACAAAATAAAACAATGGCTTAATAGTTTTACAAAAGTCACTTGGGTTTTGTTGCCTCAAAATAACTCAATCAAAATGTCTCAGCAAAAAAATAAATGAATAATCAGGCTAAGCAGAAGCCCCAAGCACTCTGAGGTTGCTGAGTTCCTCCATAGACCAAACCTACATTACAGTGACCAATTTTCCAGGTTTGCCAGGAGTTTCCAGGGCCACAGAACTTTCATACCCAAATCAGTACAGGCCCCGGCAAACTGGGACAGTTGGTCAGCAAAGCTCTAGCACCTGGCACTTCTAACACTGGTTCAGGTTCAGGCTCCAGGACCAGCCACATCAAACCTGCACCTGCCTTGCCACATCTTCCAGCTGTGTGCGGGCACCTCTGGTGGCCCCAAGTGTCTCCTTCTTCAGACAAGATGTTTTCAAGCCCCTCTCACCTCATCATCTGGGCTTTACCTTCTGCTCAGTATGTACCTTTCCTACCCTCCTTCATTGTCCAACTCAGAACGACAAGCACTTCCTAGGGATCAACTCTACGCTCAGTTATCTCCTTGGTGCTCTGGGCAAAGGAGAAGACATTCAAGGGTAGACTGACACCTTCCAAAAGGCTCAGAGAGGGCCTGCACTAATGCCAAGGACCCTCAGAGGCTCCAGCCCCCTAGCCAGAGAGGATCAGGAGCCTCCTCTGGGGTCCTCCATCTTACTAGATACCCCATTCAATTATTTGTTTCATGGTGGGCCTCAGCATTAGAATTCAGCCCACTGGGGACTGGAATGTGCCTGATTCCTCCATGTCCCAGGGCCCAGTTCCATTCGTATTTGCTGAGTGAACATGGCACCCCCATTTTTCTGGGGAGGAAGACTTATCCTTGGCTTCCTCCCCAGAAAAATGCATACAGCCTCAGGATGCTGGGGCTGGGCCTCAGTCAGGGTTCAGATGGGGCAGCCCTGGCCTGGAGTGACAGCTGCAGGACTTACCGCTGACCTGGCATGGTGATGGAGTCCAGGTGGCGACCTCCAGGTAGTGCCATCATGTTGATCCCAATCTGCAGCAAGGCCTGCTGGCAGCGGTCGTGATCCTGAAAAGAGAGGGCCAGGTGGCACAACGAGGCCCTAATAGAAGAGGTATAATCACCTTCTCTCCCAGACCCAAGCCATAAGGAACCAAAGCAGGCAAAGAGGTAAGTCCTCCTAGCCCTCTTCTCCTTTGGAACCAGTTTATACTCCACTATCCTTACATGAGTATGGCAGAACCCAGACTTGATCTTGTTTCTAAGTCCCTGGCACACTTTATATATCTAAAATATTTTCTTATTCCAATTGCCAAATATTTGCCTGACTTATTTTGGTATATATCAAACATTGGGACACACAGCTCACAGGTATTCCACAGGACATACTTGTACTAAAAAAGTATCTATGGTTTATCTGAGATTCACATTTAACTGGGCATCCTGTATTGCTTGCTAAATCTGGCAGTTCTACATTCTAATTCCCTGGCTATTACCACTGTAGAACTGGGTTATTCACTGTGATTATGCTTAAGTCTGTCCTGGAAAATGTGACCCTGTTATTGGCATAGTGGTTGCTTTCTCAAATCCATTCCACTGCAGATGATGTAATTGCACCCAAATTGCCAGTAATTGGTTCAGAAATAGACATGTGACTCAATTTAGGCCAATGAGCCATGACAGGATTGCTACTAGGAAAAGCGTTTTTTTCTCCCAACAGAAAAGTGTTTTTTCTCTCCCAACAGAGAGCTACAAGATGAGACAGTATCTCTCCTGTTGGACTTGAACAAGGAAGCTTATCCACTTCATTGCTGCTAGAGACCATCTTACAATCATGAGAGGCCCTAGCTGAAGAACAAAGTTAGCACACCAGAAAAAAATGCTGGGTTCTTGATCACTAAGCCACTGAATCAACTAATGCTGGAGTCTAGCCCAGCTCTAGGTTTCCTATTATCTAAGAAAATAAAAGCTCTTGTTTAAATCAGTCTGAGTGAGGGTTTTTGTTCTATACAGCCAAAAGCACTCTAATGAATAAAAGTAAGCCAGGTTCTTGGGACCCTCAATCCCAGCACGGAGGATGCACCTAGCTCCCCCATGCCTCACATTTGAACCAAAACCAGCTACCCACCTGTTTGTCTTTTTCTCCCTCACCTTGTCCCTGCTGTGCTCCTGGAGGCCTTTTTGCACACACTCTGTTTCATTTCTCTCTCTCTGCCAACTCCTCCAAGCCCATGAGTAAGGCCTCCTGAGGAACATGCTGATTCTGTCACCTTTTCCTGAGCACAACAGAAGACTCTTACTCCATGATTACAAGGGACCCCCATAGAAAAGAATGGAGGAGGAGCACTTTAATAGTGATGTGGGTGAACATGAAGCACCCCTCATAATGCTGGGAGGAAAGAAGAAAATGCTCAATCTGAAAAGTGTGGGGAGGCAGGAGCCCAGTATAAACTAGGGCACTAGATAATTCCAGAGACTTGCTGCTGCTGCCAGTTTCTTTGTCTGTAGGGCCAACTAGACTGTGAACTTCTTGAGGGCAGGTGCCACATGTGTTCTTGGCACTGAGCCAAGGGCCAGGCACTTAGTCTGCATTCTACATGTCTGTTGAAAGAATGAGTGGAATAAATTTTTAATACATTGATGTTGAGCTTTACCTCTTCATCTGTAACTGAGGATAATAATATCTATTTTAAAGAGCTACTATAATGATGGCATGAGATTAGGAATGTGGAAGTATATGGCCAATGTAAGAGCTAAATAAATGGTAGCTGTTATTATTTTTATGTCCTGTAAGTCTGCTATGTGCTCAGCTCTGTGGTCAGCTATGCTAAGGGAGATGCAGAAAATGAGATACAGCAGGTCATGTACTTAGCACAGCAAGAGGCTCAACAAGCGTTCATTAGCTTTTACCACTGTTATTTTCATCATTATTATCATTATTGAGAAGGTATATGTTTGGAACCTAGTGAGCCAGTAGGCTAAAAGAGAGGGCACAAAAGAAAAACTAGAAACAATAAAATGAAGGATTTGTTCCCTTTTCAATATGTTTGGCTAAAGAACAAAAAAGGAAAATACCAACTTCTCAGGATAAAAGCTAAGATGTGATTAGATGGCAGTAAGCAAGTAGATTTTATTTTATTTCCATATCTTCACCATTGATAATAAAAGAGGCAAAGTAAAAATGTTGAAATGGAGATTCGAGCCTAATGTAGGAGAGGAGACAGGGAGACACTAAGGAAATTCCACAGCCCGTAGAAGTTTGAACCAATAGAACTCTGTAGGATGAGGTGAAGCATACATACCATAACACAAGTATTAGAGGAACCTCTGACTCTAATTCAAGTCATTTCTGAGGGACCCAGAGAAAAAAGAGTTGCCATGAGGAGAAGCCTGAATGCAAGAAAGTGTTCTGAATTCTAAGAGGCAGATTCCAGAAACATAGCTCTATGACCACAAATTCTATAGAGAATCTGGATCACCAATCGGTGAACCCTTCAGAAAGAAGCAGTCAGCACAAGAAGTCAGCTAGCACACAGCAGGAACAAGCCACGCCCCCTGCCCCTCCCCCCCCCCCCCCCAAATCAACTTCTTTTCCTTCAGGAGCCTTTGGGCTCTTAGCTGAGGGAACTGTAATAAGCCTAATATATCTTGATTTTTTAAAGTACCCCAGTGAGTTACTCTCATTCATCCTTTTTACCCATAGCTTCGTAGCAGTTATGCAGAGGAAGCCTGCCAGCTCATAAAGCCTTGCTTCACGTGATCTCATGTGTTCCCAAAGACTGGGAAGGCACCTTAAGGACATCTGATTGCATATGCATCACTGCCCTATTCACAGACTATGTCATTACTGGCTACCTATTTGCTCCAAAAGGATAAGATTCCTTAATGTCTAAAGTCAAATCTTGCTCAATGTGGGATGGGGCACAGTTCTGACCCAATGACCTGCATGGTCAAGAGTCTGGGTTGTGAATCAGATTAGCTGTCAGAGGAATCACAGCTCATTTTCACTAGGGATGAGGAAGAATATCTGGAAGCCAAGACAGGAAATACTAGTTTAACCTAGCCATTGTTTATAAAGTGCCGATAACAATAATAATTATAGCTAATATTTACTGAGCATGTATTATGTGCCAGGCACTGTTCTAAATGCTTCATATAGTATTAGTTCATTTAATGCCATCATCATCTTCTGTTACAGATGAGATACCTTGAATTCAGTGAGAAGCACAGGTTAGTAGGTGGCAGAAGACTAGAATCCAGGTTTGATGATTGAAGGGGAGGTGCTGGAGCAGATGAACATGAGAGCCTGTGTTCAGCCTTTGCCAACAGACACCCTGCCCCAGAGGGCCCAGAACTATTCCCTCTCACCAGCACCTTCTACTGCTTCCACTCTCTAGACTGTGAATCTTCCATCTTCACCTAGTGCCAGCCCCCAGTGACACAGCTCTCAGGAAAAAAAAGCAAACACTGCAGCCAAATGGAGGCAAGAAAGGGGGATATACAATGGGGACATTTCTCTTTTGTTCTTCATTTATTGGCACTTTTGTGAAAGTCACATGGACAGAGATAGGCCCTAAAGGGATCAGAGCAGGGAAGACCATAGTCCCAGTTAAAACCGCAGAGACCTATTTAAAGCATGCAGTCCTCAGGGAAGCTCCTATTGCGAAACTCCATCTCCAGTCTGAAGCCCTTCAGCTACCCACTCCCACAGCCCTAAGTCACACTCATCCTGTGGGGCAGATGTGAAAAATAAACCCCTTCCAAAGCTACACAGAATGTTAGGAAACCAAAACTGAGTTCAAGATAAGCCGTTGGTCCTGAGCTATGTGTCCTCACTGGTGCTGCAGAAAGAATATGAACTTTGGAATCTGACAGATTCAAATCCTGACTCTATACCTGAGAAGTACATAACCTTGGGGAAATTGCCAACCCACTGAAAATAGGGTTTCCTCAATTATACTACTTCCCAGGAACATCATGAGGATTAAATGAGATACTTGCAAAAGTCCCTGATATTGTGGTTAGTACATAGCAGCCTCAAAGAAGAAGTACCCTTCCTGTTGGAAGGAATAGTTAACAAGTATATCTCAGAGCAGAGTTGCTGCTTTTCCCAGTAAGAGAGGTGAAAAGGACACATGTAGGAATGAACAAGGAAGAGAAAATCCCTCCATCACTTCCCCCAGGGCCTTTCCTAATTCACTGAAAATCCCACCATGGATCCTGCAGCCTTGTTTCTTCAGGCCTCTGGGCTGTGTAGCTCCCATCAGAAGTGGCTAGTTTACAAGAAAGACTTGAAGTCTTGAGTGTCTCTGATTTAATTCAATCCCTGCTGTGACAACAGCTCCATTTGGACAGCTCATTTCTGTGCCTACATCCCATTAGAGGCAGCCTTTGCTCACCTCCATTTGGCTAACCACACAGGGTTTGTGGAGGAAATGGAGACTATTTACAGTAAATTATTCAATTAAAATCAGGAGCAAAGGTGATTTCTGCCATTGTCTAATGGGCTGATCCAGGTACAGCTCAAGGCATGTCTGAGATTGCTTAATCTGCAGTCTCATTAGGGCCATCAACATTAGGGCTGTCAACAGGGAAGAGACAGGGACAGGGGATAGCAAGAACTGTGGAAAGTAGTAAGCTTTGGCAGCAGCTCTAGGAACAGGGAGGAGACTGCTGTCAAGTCAGAGGAGTTGGACAGCACCAGGCAGATATGGATTTTCCTCAAAGACTTCAGAAAGTGAAAGAGCTGGAAGCAACAGAGCTGTCCTGTCAGCCCATCACTGTGAATCTCTGCATTTGGAGCTGAAAAGCCCTTAGAGAACACTGCTTTCTTTACTGGGGAAGAAATAAAGACTTTTCTAGTGTCTCCATATCTGCTTCCTATCTATAAAATATTTATCTTTCTTTCTGACCTCTATCATATGAACCCACTTCCTACATTTAAGAACTATCCTATCCTTATGAGTCTTAGTGAAGGGGAAACCTGCCTCCCCACATAGAAACTTAAAAAACCAGTCACTTGTTTCCCAAAAATCCTTTGCAGCAAGAATAAAGTACATGACTTAGGTGCCATCAATCAAGCACACAGAGCAGAAGCAAATGACCTAAGATCCACCAATCAGGCACATAGAACAGAAGTACATGACCTAGGATTCACCAATCAGGCACACAGAACAGAAGCACATGACCTAGGATTCACCAATCAGGTACACAGGGCTAGGAGCTTGAGAGGAGATTTCTTTCTGAGGCCTTGTGGTACCTGCAGAAGAATCAAGTTCTCCTGTACCTGGCATGCAGATTACACCTGAACATGGGACTACAATGTAGGCTTTTTTTCAATTTGCCTTCCCCAGTCTGTGCAAAATGCACATGATTTAGAGCCCAGAGGCTAGATTTGGATGTCTTGCCTATGATTTATCCTGGATACATCCCTTTCCTTCATTATGTTTTTTTCATCTCACGACCACCTTCCTGGTCAAAGGCATTGGCATCTCTCTCTTGGACCTCTGCAAGGGCTTCCTTTCATCACTTGCCCCTTTCCAGATGTGCCCCTCTCTAAACTGTTCTCCAAACAACCACCAGGGTGATCTCAAGAACAAATCTAATCACATCGACCCACTGTTTAAAATCCTTCAATGGCTTTCTGTTGCTACTAAGACAAAGACCAAACCCTGTCATGGCCTACTTGTCTCACATGGACCTTGTCCCTGTCTAACCGCCTTTCTTGTCCCTCAGCCCTGCAGCCATTCTGGCTGTTGTTCATCCCTACAGCAAGCCACGCCTCCCCTTGCCAAACACCTTCCTCTATCTCCTCTCACCAAGCTATTCCTATCATTCAGAGCTCAGAACAAATGCCACTTCATCAGGGCAGCCTTCCCTGACCACGGACTCAGTCACGTCCTTTATGATAAGATTCCCTAGTCCCCTCAGTATTTCTCCTCCATAGACTTTATCACAACAGTAATTAAATAATTAAGGGCTGTAATGTTAGGGGCTTGATAAGATCTTAATGTCTTTCTCCCGGAAAGTCAGGAGCAGGGACTAGAGGAATGTGCTGCTCACTGTCATACCGCCCGTGCCTGACAGAGTCTGGTGCATAATAATCAATAGACACTTGCTCACTGAGTGGATGAGCTCTTGTGGAAGGAACCTCAGCTTCTTCACTGATAAACTGGAGACAATGGTAACTATTTCACAGTGTCCTGATGAGTATTCAGTGAGATGATTGTCGAGGAGGAGCCTCTGCAAACCACATGCACTGTGCCTTGAAAGGGCTCTGCATCCTAACATCCACTGAGACAAAGGCACCTGTCCCTCTTGAGTTCTTGCAGTCCTCACTGTCTGGTTGTACCCAACTGGGCAGCCTCCCTCCAGCTCTGTGTTCATCAAGTTCTCCCATAGGACAGACAGATGGATCAGGGGACAGTCACAATGCTGTGTGAAAACTGCAATGACAGGTAACCAAGGGAATGTCACCCTCCCCCCAAGTGGGGCATGCAAGCTTTTAAGCAGTACGAGGTCAGAATGGAAGGTGGTGAGTAGGGGTCATGGGAAGTTTCTCAGGGTATCACTCCAACACTGAAACTTGAAAGAAGAATGTAGAAAAAGCAGAGGAAGGAAAGGAGGCTAAAAGGAAGAGAGTGCAGGGCACAAGGAAGAGCATTTGACACAGAATCCTGAGCATGGTGAGATTAGGGAGCTGCAAGATTTTCAAGAAGGCTGGAGCACTCTGGCCTGGTGGTGGAGTATACAGGAAACTATCTCAGTAGTATGGGAATACAGAAAAAGGAGTAGTCACTTTCAGCTAGGGAAATACAGCAGACTTCTTCACTTTAGAGAAGGTGACATATGAACTAGGCCTCAAATGCAGGGAAGAATTTTGCCAGGTGAAGATGGGACAAGGGCATTCAGAGCCAAGAGCAGTGTGAACCTTGTCAAGGAGACCAGAAAATGTAGCAAGTATTCGGGGACCCAGATCTCTCTCTATGGCCTGAACCATGAAAGAAACTGATTATTTAGTCTCTGTCCTGTGGGTGATAGGGAGCCATCAAACGTGTTTAAGCAGGGGAGTGAAATGATTAGAGTGGAATTTCAGTCCTCATGGTAACCAGCGGAGTGGATGAACTCCAGAAAGTAAGACCAGGAACAAGGGTTAATTTAAGACGCAGGTATAAGCTTTCAGTCGGAGCCCTAAAGCCCTAGGGGTGGAGAGGTAGGGACCCAGGAGTGGAGAGAAGGGCTACAAAGAGCTCTGGCAGGTAATCACAACACATCTCCCTCCCCACCCCCTCTGGACCTCTATGTGACCTGCGCAAGGGTGGCAATAATCATTGGAGATATTGCTAGCTGGAGTGGCTGGCATCCTGCAGCAGTCAGATACTTTAAGAGCCCTGGTTCCCAGGGGAGGCACAAGAAACCAAGCAAGCTGCCACCCAGCCCTGCTGAATGAACTGAGCCTCATGAAATATAGACAGCCCAAGCTCCCTGGAGGAAGCTCCAATAGCCCCTCACAGCTGTCAGGCAACAGAGCCCAACAAGTAGGCAGAACAGACCTCAGGACTCTCAGAGCCGGGCTGAAATCCCCTCCAGGACGTGACACCCTGGCTGGAGAGTCCAGAATGACTTACATCAGGTAGAGAGGGCCCCACCCAGACCTTTGTTCTGCCCCTCAATTCTGGAGCCAATATAGTTTCAACAAAGCACAGACAAGGTCCCAAGCCTCCACCTGATTAATTGGATACATCTACCTTTTAGGCCTCACCTTGAAGGCAATAGGAATCTCATCTACACAAATATGTCCATGAACTTGACAGAGCTAAGACTACAGCTCCCAGCCAATGTCCAGGCAGCCATCTTGGAGAAGCTCACATCATACTCTCAGAGTATCAGAACTAGTAGAGGGGGCTTAGAGATTACCCCCTTGTAATAATAATGGGGAGGAGGAGGAAGAGGAGGCAGACAGGGAGAAACATGTATTGGGTGCTTACTATGTATGAAGCACTATTCTAAATGCTTTATATTTAGTCCTCAAAATAACCCAATGAGGTAGGTTACTATTGTTATCTCCATTTTTCAGATGAGGAGCTGGAAGCACAGATGGGTTAACATGGACAATGGAGAGATACGTTCAGAAGAAGAGAGACTGGGTGCAGTGGCTCACACCTGCAATCCCAGCACTTTGAGAGGCTGAAGCAAGAGGATCACTTGAGGTCAGGAGTTTGAGACTAGCCTGGGCCATATAGCAAGACCCCATCTCTATAAAAAAAATAGAAAAATCAGATGTGGCATGGTTGTGCATGCCTGCATCCGAGCTACTGGGGAGGCTGAGGTGGGGGGACTGCCTGAACCCAGGAATTCAAGGTTACAGTGAGCTATGATCATGCCACTGTCTTGCCTGAGCAAGACCCTGCTTCAAGAAAAAAGGTAAGGAAAGGGGAGGGGAGGGGAGGGGAGGGGAGGGAAGTGAAAAAGGAAGAAAGAAAGAAAAAGACACTGCCTGAGGTCACAACCTGGGACATGCACACAGGCTTCCTCATTCCCACCATGGGAAATCCAAATGAGGCTTTGCCTGGTTGGAGCAAACAGACCCACCAGGGCCTCAGAGTGGTTTACCATAGAAAGTTCATGGAGCCTTAGTTCTCCATCTGCAAATGGAGAATTTTGCTGTGGTTATCAAGTGCAAGGAAATAGAGAGTGGGCAGGGAAATTCATGAATCCTGTTAAGATTCAGCTCAGCCATGGAATGGGACAGGCAGGTTAACTCAGAAGTGCCCATTAGTCCCCAGGGTCAGAGACAGAGGAGCCCAGTGTCAAGGTGTCCTCATTGAGGCCAGTGTGTGCCAGCACCTGGTTTATATGACTCCATACCCTCTAGATACCTCCAGCTTGTCCAAGCAGCCTCACCTGAAGAAGCTTATGTGGTCCTCTTGGAGAAAAGCTCAGGTTCCTGGAATCAGGAAAGCCATGGCTGTCCTTACCCTGTGTCTCAGGGTGGGATCTTCCTGGCTCTGGGGCTCTGACTGCCCATTTACTCATCAGAGGAGCTTCCAACCCTAAGCCACACAAGGAAGCTGCAGTTGCTGGCATTCTGGGAGCTGGCTCTGAGCTGACAATTTTCTAATGGTCAAAAGTGAGAATCTGGTGCCCAGATCTCAAGATCTTAGGCAAAATGTAGCTCCAAGGGAGGCTTGGTTGGCTCTTTGAGCCATCTCCATGCACAGCTCTTTTGGTTAAGAATACAGATTCAGGAGTCAACTGCCCAGGTTCAAATATGAGCTCCATCAGTTATTAGCTATGTGACCTTGAGCATTAGGCTTTTTGTCTATAAAATGGGATCTATCATAGGGATAAAATAAGAATGCCAGGCACATTAGTGAGCATGTGAAGTGCCTGACACCCAGTAGGTGTTGATCTAAAGATTAGTTCTACCTCTCTTCTGGTGAGGACAGTGGCTAGCAGTAGGGAGCCAGCCAGAAAAAAGCTATCCTGCTGCCTGCTCAGCTCCAACTATTCCATTGCTTCTTATTCTAACTTTTAAATTATGCCTTCTTACTTTCTAACTCTTCCTGATGTGAATGTTTGCCAACTGCTCAAATGTTCCTTAGCTTCGATTTGCAAAAGTGAGAGACCTCTCCCACTGGGCCCAGGGCCCAGGGTGCTAAAATTAACAATCAGCATACTTTAAGCTAATGACTTACTGGTTGTGACTGCCACGAATAGACATAACTCTCAGATAAAGGCCATTAGAGAAAATTGAATAGCTCCAACGTGGTGAAAATTTGGATACATCCTGTTTCATAAATCATACTCAAAGGGCACACTGGGCAAGCTATTTCCCTCTCTGAGTCATGATAAGGACCCAGGTTGAAGGGGTCTGTATACCCTCGGGAAAGTGACATAGGAGAGAGAATTGGACAATCTCTTATAGTTTCACAAATATGATTTTCTCTGAATTCTAAAGCCTTGAGCAAATGACAGAATTGCATCAACAACCATGATAATCTAATCTTCTCTAATTTTATTTCTTCCTCAAATCCTCCAGATTGGAGTTTCGTCAATAACATTTGGAAGGTAGCCTAGTGAGGTCTCAAAAATCCAAAAGTTTACAGTTGGAATTCCAATCCCAGTTTTGCCCCTTACTAGGCGTCTCTGACCTTCAGCTTCTACATCTGTAAAATAGAAATAAAACCTGTTCTCGGGGTTGTGGTCAAGATCACACAAGATGATATAGGCTGCATGATATTTCAGAGAAAGTGAAATAATAATACGAAAAGCTACTTTGACCCAGCAGGCTAGTTAATGCTACCCATAAGAAGTTTTATGATATTCATCTTTGTGACCAATGAAGGATCCATTTCCTATCCAGACTTCAGATCCAAAGAGCTGCTTTCCACTAGAGAGAATTAAAAAGCAAAATATATTAAATATGTTGGAAAGAAGCAAAGCATCCTATAGAAGATATATGATTTGAAACCCAGCACATAGAGACTGCTATGGTTCAGTGTTTCCCCCTCCAAAGTTCATAGGTTGAAACCTAATCCCCAGTGTGGCAGTGTTGGGAGTTGGGGCACTTCACTCCATTGTGCTTTGCAGACATTGCTTTTTTCTTTTCTTTTTCTACAAATTGAAGGTTTGGGACAAACCTGCATCAAGCAAATCTATCAGTGCCAGTTTTCCAGTAGCATGTGCTGACTTCATGTCTCTGTGTCACACTTTAGTAATTTCTCATAATATTTCCAATTTTTCACTACTATTATATCTGCTGTGGTGATCTGTGATCAGTGATCTTTGATGTTACTATTGTAATTGTTTTGGGGGGATCACAAACTGCACCCCCATAAGATGGCAAACTTAACCAATAAGTTTTATATGTGTTCTGACTGCTTCATCAACCTGCTGTTCCCCTGTCTTCCTCCCTCTCCTCTGGGCTCCCTGTTCACTGAGACACAACAATATTAAAATCTGGCCAATTACTAACCCTACAATGCCATTTAAATGTTCAAGTGAAAGGAAGAGTCACACATCTTTCACTTTATGTCCAAAGCTAGAAATGAGTAAGCTAAGTGAGGACAGCATGTCAAAAGCCCAGAGAGGACAAAAGCTAGGCCTCTCGCACCAAACAGTGAGGCAAATTGTTAATGCAAAGGAAAAGTTCTTAAAGGAAATTAAAAATGCTACTCCAGTGAACACACAAATGATTTTAAAAAAAAAAAAAAAAAACCAGACAGCCTATTCTGATATGGAGAAAGTTTGAGTGGTCTGGACAGAAAATGAAACCAGCCACAACATTCCGTTAAACCAAAGCCTAATCTAGAGCAAGGCTCTAACTCTACTTCATTCTATTAAGGCTAAGAGAGGTGAGGAAACTACAGAGAAAAGTTGGAAGCTAGCAGAGGTAGCCATCTCCATAACATCAAAGTTCAAGGTAAAGCAGCAAGTGCTGATGGAGAAGTCCAGCAAGTTATCCAGAAGATCTAGATAAAATTATTGATGAAGGTGGCTACACTCAACAACAGATTTTCAATGGAGACAAAACAGCCTTATATTTGAAGAGGATGCCATCTATGACTTTCATAGCTAGAGAGGAGAAATCAAAGCCTGGTTTCAAATTTTCCAGGCTGACTTTCTTGTTAGGGACTAATGCAGCTGGTGACTTTAAGTTGAAGCCAATGCTCATTTACCATTCCAAAAATCCTAGGGTCTTTAAAAATTATGCAAAATCTATTCTGCCTGTTCTCTGTAAATGTAACATCAAAGCCTAGATGACAGCACATCTGTTTATAGCATGGTTTACTGAGTATTTTAAGCTCACTGTTGAGACCTACCACTCAGATAAAAATATTCCTTTCAAAATATTATTGCTCATTGATGATACACCTGGTTGTCAAAAGCTTTAATGGAGATGTGAAAAGAGATTAATGTTTTCACACCTGCTAACATCTATTCTGCAGCCCATGAATCAAGGAGTAACTTTGACTTTCAAGTCTCATTATTTAAGAAATACATTTTGTAAGGCTGTAGCTGCCATAGATAGTGATTCCTCTAATGGATTTGGGTGTAATAAATTGAAACCCTTTTAGAAAGCAATTACCATTCTAGATGTCATTAAGAATATAAAAAAAAAAGAATATTCACGATTCATGGGAGAAGGTCAAAATATCAACATTAACAGGAACTTGGAAGAAGTTGATTCCAATCATCATGGATGACTTTGAGAGGTTCAAAACTTCAGTGGTGGAAGTAACTGCAGATGTGGTTAAAAATAGCAAGAAAACTAGAATTAGATGTGGAGCCTGAAGATGTCACTAAATTGCTGCAACCTCATGACAAAACTAAACAGCTGTGGATGAGCAAAGAAAGAAGTTTCTTGAGATATAATCTACTCTAGGGAAGAGACAATATTTAGAACATAATATAAACTTAGTTAATAAAGCAGTGACAGGGTTTGAAAGAACTCCAATTTTACAAAAAGTTTTACTATGGGTAAAATGCTATCTTCATGAAAAGAAGAGTCAATTGATGTGGCAAACTTTACTGTTTTCTTATTTTAAGAAATTGCCACAGCAACCCCCAACCTTAAGCAACCACCACCCTCATTAGTCAGCAGACATCAACATCAAGGCAAGACTCTCCATCAGCAGAAAGATTATGACTTGCTGAAGCTGCAGATGATCATTAGCATTTTAGCAATAAGGTATTTTTAATTATATATGTACATTGTTTTAGACACAGACATTTTATTTCACACTTAATATACTACAATATAGTGTAAACATAACTTTTACATGCAGTGGGAAACCTAATAATTTTTGTGGTTCTCTTTATTGTAATATTGGCTTTATTGCAGTGGTCTGGGACTGAATGTGCAAAAGCTCCAAGGTATGCCTGTAAGTCATGAGAGCAGAGGCCTCATGAATGAATGAATGCCATTAGAAGAAGACCTTAGAGAAGTGGATTCACTTTCCTGGGCCTTCTGCCTCTGCCATGTGAGCATCCAGTCTTCTTTCCCCCAGAGAGTACAGCATGCAAGCCATCATCATGGAAGAAGAGAATGGCTTCACTAGATACCAAACCTGTGGACATCTTGATATTGGACTTCTCAGCCTCCAGAACTGTAAGCCAATAAATTTCTATTCATTATAAACTAGCCAGTCTGTGCCATTCTGTTATACACTCTGTTATAGCAGCATAAAACGGACTAAGAAAGAAACCATGTTTTGATAAACACAGACAAAAACACTAAGACTTTTTCTGTGATGAGTAAAATTGACCCAGAAGAAACAATTAATATCTCATCTCACATCCTTTGTGATCAAAGTACTATGGAACATTCAAAGGAGAATCCAGACTGAACCAGAACCTTGGCTTTGCCACAAGGAAGAAGAGTTCTTACTAGCTCATTAACACAAAGGGACAAAAGACAGAACCATCACCCATTCTAGAACCACTGTATATAGCAGAATATCCCAGAGTGTGAGCACAACACAATCATTCTCAACAAATCCTGTTGTCATTGTCATAACAACCTCAGTTAAAGAATCCTTTATGTTGTGAAATGGAGTATAAGGTACATGGACCACATGATCCACATTTATCTGGGGCACAGAATGGTTCAAACAAGAAAAACAACTGATTTGCAGAATACTGTTTTATCAAGACTTGTTTAGGTCTAGTGCTTTGCAGTGTCTAGCACACAGTAGGAGCTCAATAAATGTTAATCTTTCCACCAACAGAGTGTTCTTTGGTGCTCCAAAAACATCTTGCACTTCCACAATTCTATACCTTAGTCATGGTACCCCAGCACATCCTAACTGAAATTCCTCAATTCTCTTTTCTATCTCCAAGTAATTCCAATGCTTCAGGACTCATCTCTAATCCCACCTTATCTGGCAGGTCTCTTCAAACACCCTAACTTACACTAATTTCTCCCTTCAAGTATGTTATCTAGGAATAAAGAAAGCAGTAAGGTCTTAAAGAATTTTAAATTATATTACAATAGAAGGTGTACCTTTTTGATGCTCCCTCTCTCTTCCCCTTTCTACCTCTGTTGGGTGATGCCAAAGCAACCTGAAAGCCACAATATGGCAAAGCAAAAAAAAAAAAAAGGAAGAAGCTGAGACTTGAATCACAGCTTGGAGTAGAGCCACCTAATCCACATCAATATGTGGGGTAAGCAAGAAATCAACATAATATGTTAAACCACTCATATGGGGGGGTAGTTATTTGTAGCAACTGGTCTTAACTAAAAAGACTAATCGTGAGAACTAAAGTAAATGCTATATATAAGGCACCAGCAAGTGTGTTACACAAATGGACATTGTTCAGTACACATGGGGTCCTTTTCCCTTCTTCCTCAGTCTTGGAGAAGATGGTGGAATATTTTGTTTATCTAATGACAGCCATCTGGACAGAGAAGTTAACTCATGCACAATATAGCCAGAGTCCAGAAGTAATGGGATCAGGGTGGGATGGAATAAATACCTATGAACAATTAAGTCCTATCAGTTCTGAGACTAAGATTCTGTTTCTCAACCACTGCCTTTTTTGCCTATATGCATCCATTCATAATGATATCTAAAATTTACTATAGTCAGGTCATTCTAAGGTATCTTTTTTCATATTTTAACAACCAAAATTGGGATGTATATTTCAGTCAATGGCATCTTGGCATTGTGTCATTGTTTAATTGGAACCATATTTTCTTTTTCATGAAGTAATAGGGATCTTACAATATATAGCATCTTAAATCCAGTGAAATATGGTATTAGGCACTTAACTATGTGCCAAGAACTCTTCTAAGTGTCTTACATAAATAACTTCATGTATTCTTCCAAGTATCCAAAATAATAAGTACTACTACTATCCCCATTTTAAAATGTAGAAATGGTGACCCAGAGAGCTTCAATAATTTGCTAAGGTACACAGCTAACATGCTGGGTGAGGGTGAAGGCTCTACCTTCTCTTTTAGAGAGGCATACCAAGCCACTATTTTTAGCACCTGATTTTTAATGGACAATTAATCCTCCTCCTTATAGAGAAAACTCATACAAGATTTTTATCTCCAGCAACATTGTAGCCCAGATACTTTAAATACTTCTCCATAATAACAATTTTAAAGGATGAATAATGGTCCTTTTAATGCTTTTAAAATATATTATTGAGCTGGCAAAAGTGTAAGAAATCTGGAGAGGCCAAAAGTAAAGCAAAAGCAGAAACAGGAAACCTAAGCAAGAGTTGGAGGGAGGTTTTTTTTTTTTTTTGGTTTTATGTTTTTTTGTTTTGTTTTCCCTGAGAACATCTGTTGAATGTTGTATTCTCTAGACTTCTGTTTCCTATGTGTACGGTGAAAGGAGATGTGATAAAGCCTAGGAACTTCCCAAGGGGAGGAATCAAATAGGGGTCCAGAAAACCAGAAACTCAGTATAAGGGTAAATTGGAAATAAGCCTTCTAAATCAAAATTGTCAACAATGAAAGTTGAGAATTAATGACCACAGTATGGGCCTCACATAGGCTTGTGGCCTGAATTTACATTATCTGTTGGGGGAACGGGGGACTCAATTAGATAATTTAGTTTCAAGAAATAAAAGAGAGTAATGGAAACATTTTCAAAGAACAAAGGCTATAAAATATGACCAAGAAAATCTGAGTAAGAACCAAATAGAACTTCTCTACATCAAAATACAATAATTAAAATGAAAATCTCATTGGACAGATTAATCACAGCTAAAAAATGGATTAGCATATCAAAAGATAGAACAAAAGAACTTAACCAAGATGCAATCCAGAGAGACAAAGAGAGAAAAAATATGAGAAAACTAAAGCTAAGAAACATAGAGTGATGGGATCTAACAAGTATTTCATCATATTTGCAAAGAAAGATAAGAGAGAATGGGGAAAACAGTGATATTTAAAGAATCAGTGGCTGAAAAGTTTCCCGGATTTTTTGAAAGACAAAACAACTTTCAAATTAAGAAATCCTAATGAATCCCCAGCAGGATAAGCAGAAAACATACACATACACACCCTAAACAACTCATAAGATTAATGAGCACCAAAGACAGAAGATTTTGAAAGCAATGAAAGGAAAAAGGAAACTAGATTGACAGATGACCACTTAACAACAATGATGAAAGTCAGCAGACAACAGGAAAATATATTATGCCAGAAAATAATTGTCCCAAAATTCTGTATCCATAGAAATTATCTTTGAAGAATAAGTATGAAATATAGCAATCTCAGACAATCAAAAATTTCACACTAAAGGAAATTCTGAAGGATTTGCTTCAGGCAGAAAGAATGTAACGTCACATGAAAGATTTGAGATACAAAAAGAATGATGAGCAAACTTGTTTGAAACTGTGGGTAAATACAAAGAAACTTTGACTAAGTAACAATTACAGGGCCAGGCATGGTGACTCATGCCTCTAATTCCAGTACTTAGGGAAGCTGAGGCAGAAGGATCACTTAAGCCCAAGAGTTCAAGACAAGCCTGGGCAACATAGCGCAGCCCCCATCTCTGCAAAACTTTAAAAAGTTAGCCGAGTGCAGTGACTCCTATCTGTGTTTTCAGCTACTCAGGAGGCTGAGGTGGGAGAATCACTTGAGCCCAGGAGGTTAAGGCTGCAGTGAGCTGTGATTGTACCAGTGGTACACCAGCTTGGGGAACAGAGCAAGACCCTGTCTCAAAAAAAAAAAAAAATTATAATCCTTCATTTTTAAGATAAGAATAGTTAAATCTAAAATATTGTATATAATTTAGAAGAATATGACTAAAATTGTTTAAAGTGCTCCAAGGTTCTATTTTGGGGGAAGAAAAACAGAGATGTAAATTAAGTTTAGGCTTTTTAGGTTATTATTAATGCTGTGATATCTAAAGTAATTAACTAAAAGAACAGACACAGAGAAAGAGACAATTCCCTCCAACTATATAGAGGAAGAAAAATAAACGAGTAGAGGGGAGTATCAATGTATAGTAGTAATCACATTAAGGGGGAAATTAGCTAAACTATCCAGTTATAAGCAGAGATTATTAAGGGTACGTTACATGGAAGAACTGGAAGTTGTGCAGGCTGTGTGCTAGCTACAAGAAATATCCCTAAAACAAAAAGACATAAAATAGCTTAAAGTTAAAGGCCACAAAAGATATACCATAAAAATACTTACCTAAAGAAATCTGATACTACTGTATTCATATAATACAAAATAAGCTTTAAGGCAATGAAGAGATTCACTACATAAAAATTAAAGGTTCAGCCTGTTAAGAAAATATAATAATGAGGATATACCTAATAACATAGTCTTAAGATGTGCAAAGTAAAATTGATAAAACTTCAAGAAGAAATGAACTAGTCTTAAATCACATACATTTCAACACAATTCTGTCATTAATTGATAGATCAAGCAGGAAAATTAACAGTAAGGATACAGGATATTCGAATGGCTCATTAAAGTTAGATTTAATATTCATTAATAGAACACCCAGGATACACTTTCTTTTCAAGCACTCATGAATCATTCTTTTTTTTTTTTTTTAGTCAACTACTTTCTAGACCTTAAAGCATGCCTCGACAAGTTGCAAAGAATTGACATTGGGGTTGCAATCCCTACCCCAACATAAATATCCCAAACATTTGGATATTTTTAAACACACAAGCCATAAGTCAAATAAAAAATTATAGCAGATATTAGAAAATAAACCTGAATGATTATGAAAATACACATACAAAAATCATGTAGTATATAGATAAAATAGAACTAAAAACAAAAATTACAGACTTAAATACTTAAATTAGAAAACAAATGTGAAAATTCAAAGAATCTCCAACTTCTCCAATATAATGCTCTCCAACATGAGAAACTTTAAAAAGAAGAGGAAAGTAATTCCAAAGAAAGTATCAGAAGGAAAATAATTAAGACAGGAACAAACATTAAATAAAACACAAATCAAAATACAAAACAAAACATAAACACAAACAAAATGACTAAAGTTTCTCTATTTTATTTATGAAAACATAAATAAAATAGACAAACTTCTGGCAAGATCTGGAAAAAAAATCAGATAAAAGAGAAAACAAATAATGTTAGCAATAAAAGGTTTATTTCTACAGATGCAGCAGAGATAAGAGAATATTATGCAATATCATTGAAAACATAAATAAGCTAGATATATTCCTAGAAAAATATAATTTACCAAAATTGATTCAAGAAAAAATAGATCCATAACCACTGAAAGAATTCATCAGTAGTTTAAAATCTTCCCATAAGGAAAACACCAAGCTCAGTGATGCATGAGTTTATATCATTCAAAGGAAAAATAACCAAACTCTTCCACAGAAGAGGAAAAGAGAAAACATATTCCAATTGATTGTATAAGACAGAAATAACTTTGATACTGAAACTGAACAAGAACAACACAAGAAAGGAAATATATAGGCCAATCTCACAGAAACATAAATGAAAATATACTAAACAAATATTAGCAAGGAAAATACAGCTATATATGAAAAAGATCGTACATCATGGCCAAGTTGGATCTAGCCTAAAAATACACGGTTATTTTAACATTAGAAAATAGAGCAATGAAACCCATCACATAAAGAAGGAAAAAATGACATCTCAACAGATGAAGAAGAATAATTTGATACAATTCAACAGCTATTCATAAAATATTTTAGCAAACTAGAAATAGAAGAGACATCCTTAAACAGACTATAGGGCATCTACCAAGAAAAAATATATACCAAGAAAAAATATATACCACAAAAAAATATACTTGATGACGTGTTAATGAAAGCATTTCCTATGAGATCAGAAACGAAATAAAGATACCCAGCTCTTAATTTCTACTCATTACTGTGCTAGAGATCTCAGCTAATGTAGAAAGAAAGAAAATGTATTAGAATGGGAAGAAACAAAACTGTCATTATTTGCAGCTGATATGGTTTTCCACAGGGAGCCACATCTGCCGGTGCACAACTACACACAGCCAGGAGAGTGAGGAGTCTGAAGCTGGCCCCTGCTGTGTTCATCCAGGCACCCCAACACAGGCCTGGGCCCACCAGACACAGACTTCCAGACCACTTGGCAAGCCAAGTGTCCATGGGTCTTTGTCTTTGCATACACAGTACCCTTCCCTGATTCTTATGAAAAATATGAACTAGCAATTAATCCTCATTGTCTATGTAGAAAATTCAAGAGTTTCTACAAAAAAATTGTTTTAATTTATATAAGGTCTTAGAGAGTTGGTCAGAAATGAATATTAAAAAGTCAAGTGTAGTTCTAGACACCAGCACAAACAGGGTAAAATTCAGAAGACAGGTCATTAACAAAGCAACAAAAATATGTAAGGGCCATAGAAATGAACCTTAACATATGCAAGTCTCTCCTTGAGAACATTGTAAAACATTATTCAGTAATATTAAGGAAGGCCAAGATAAATTAACAGATAGTTCATGCACATGAAATATCATATATGTGATGGGGAAATGTTAATTCACCATGAACTGCTCTAAAGATTCAGTTCAATTCCAATCAACTCCCTATAGGATTTTTTTCTAGAACTTGACCAGTTGAATCTGAAATGTGTAGCCAAGATATATCTGAAAAAAAAATTTGGAGGGACTTTTCCTGCCAGTTAATAAGACTTTATTAAAACTAATAAATACAGTGGGATATTGACCCTGGAATTGGAATAAACATAGAGAACAGAATGGCAAGCCCCTCAATAGACCCAAGTAAATATGGAAACTTGATTAATGAGTGAGGAGAGGAAGATGGAGCACAACCTATTCAGAGTGATTCAGAGTTCACACACACACACACACACACACACACCAAATTATAATTAGAAAGTGAATGAATAGAAAGTGAATGGGGCTAGGGATGCAAGTGATGTCCAGTCGTTCTTGACTGGTATGTGAGGGGAGAGCTCTTTCTTGCTCACATACTTCTACCCTTGAGGCTCCCTCTTGCCCCAAGCAAATATCTGGCTGGATTGGCCCAGAGAAAAATAAACTAAGAGGGGTACTTTAAAATCCCCTTTCTACAGCCAGAAAGAGCCAGCCTAGCTCTAGGACCAAGCAGATGAAAAAGCTTCTAAAAATGAGGAAGGGAAGGTTAACTAAGAGGCACTGACCAAATACCGACCACCCTGCTAACCAGCAGACAGCAAGGCTGAATCATCAGTAAAAGCTGCCAAAGAGGGCTTCCTGTAGCCCTGATCTTTGCAACATCTGACACAGGGGCCAGCCTTGCCCCTCACCTCTGGGTCCAGATGGGTGGGGGCTGCCCCAGGCTAAGAACATTTCAACCTTACATGGTACAGGTATGTCGTGGCAGGTGCTGTCATCCTGATAATTCTGTCACCTGGTGAATTCTACAACCCTTATCCCATGCAGTCCTTATGATGCCCCTTCCCAAGTCCAAAAAGTGACACAACCAAATACAGACTAGCAGCCAAGAAACCGTGAGCCTAGCTCCAGCTCTGCCAGTAACTAACTGCATAACCTTAGTCAAATTACTTAACTTCTCTAGGCATCTTTTCTCCTATGCAAACTGGGGATAATAATATATGCTTCATTACCTGGCACATTTGTTGTAAAAATTAAGATATAATAATGGATATGACATTATGACACTGTTTCATATCTCCATATGATTCCAGAAAAATAGGGGAGATTTTGCGAGCCAATATTGTCTGTGGAAAAAAATAAATAAATCTCTTAAAAGACCAAAAGGAGTGAAAGGTACAATTCAGGCAAAATGAAAAATCAGCCCTTGGTTGGGATAGAAATCTGGAAGACAGGATCAAGTAGAACTACATTTGACTTTTGAATAATCATTTCCTATTGGCATAATGTAAACAAGAAATCTGGGAAGTTATACAAAACAGGCTCTCAGAAATTGTTTTTTTTTTCAACACTATACTTTGCACGAAAACAAATTGAGGCCCAGAGAGGGTAAATGACTTGTCCAAGTCACACAGCAAATTTGTGGTAGAACCCAGAATAGAATTCAAGTTCTTTCTAGCCTCCTTCTAGAGTTTCACCCATCCAAGTTCCATCCACCTTGCTTGATCCATGATTGCTATCCCAAAGGGCATAATGACCCCACAACTGAAGAAAACACCACTGCCTTCCCCAGGATATTCTCTGAGGAACATGGAACAGGGTGAGGAAGTACTTATTTTCCTGTGCCTACAAGTTAGCTTGCTCACAAGTATAACTCACTCCCCTCCATGCAGAAACCCTCTGCCTACCGTACAGCACAAGACAAACAGGACGCAGTTCTGACCAAGACCTTAAGAACCAATTACCCATCCAGCACTGATGCAAACCTTGGTGCCTGGGTTGGCAGGATCTATGGTCCAAATCCCTCTGACTTTTCAAGAAATCTCCAGCTTCAGCCCTCCCTGCTAGGATCCTAAATGCAGGAATGGAGGTACATCAAAAGACACTTCAGTTTGAAATCTTGTTGATGTTAAGCCATAGACTTTTGCAGATTGCACAGAGAGGCTGTTCTTAAAGAAGTGGCTTTAAGTTCTTAGGACAGTAGGACAACAAACAGGTGAGTTTGATGAAGTCCCTGCAGGCCCCTGCCTCAGGCCAGACCAAGCACTGGCCTTAGGGCCCAAATATATATCCTAGGTGCCCATCTGAGGCTGTTAATCTCCCTGTGGGCTGCTCTCTCTCCAGCTGGGAAGGGGCTTTCTCCTCTTGCAATGGCCTCCGGCACAAGACATCCCCTCACCACACACAAACCTCCTTCCTCTCTCTCTCAGCAGGCCCCTTCATGGCAGCAGCCATGATCATGGCCACTAGTGAGATGTCACCAAGGGCTGTGCACATAACTGAGATAGAAACTGACCACAGGCCAAGCTTCACGAACGCATAAAGGGTCCAGAGTCAGGCTCTATCTCCATCCACAGGCTGCTTTTTCTGATTACACATCTGGCCAGCTCTGAGGCCAGGCTAACACCCTGCTTTGGTCTGGGTCAAGAGGGGACTACAGTGTGGTCCTGGGGGTCAGGCAGAGCATCTGCTCTGTATCAAGCCCCAGCTAGATGACAGAGGAGATGAAGAGAACAATTTTCTTTTTAGAATTTTCTTTTCCATTGAAAAAGATATGTAAATGAATAATTAAATAAAACAGAAATTCCTCTTGCATGAGTTCAATGACATGCTGACCTTTCTCTGAAACAAGTGCTCTACAGTGCCTTAGACAATGTATGCCCCTTCTCTGGGCCTCCAGTTTCCCATCTATAAGAGTAGAGGGCTGAGTTAGATGAGCTCCTGTTCTGAATCTAATGTTCCTACAATCCAGTGACCCCAGAGGCTTCTAAAAGAGTTATTCATGGCCAGAGCCCAGACCTGAACTTTTTTCTCCAGCTTGCTCTTCCTAGAACCCAGACTGCTCTGCGTTCTTTGCTCAAAGGTGGCTTCGAGGTATAGGAGACATGTAGGGTTTGTCCCAGGGACTGCCACTCCCAACTCCTGCAGTTTATGTTAGCCATAGAGCCCCACACCATTGTATCCAGGAGCTGCCTCAGAAGTCCTCCTAGCCTCAGTGTTCCTGCTGACCAAAAGACCAAACAGATTCACACAAGGCCATTGTCTTCTTGCTCTCCGAGTCCCCAGCCTATTCTTCCTCCATCTGATTTTAGTTTCAGTTTCTCAAAACACAGCTCTCACTGTAATATCTTCTTGAAAACCTGTGTCTCCCCAAAGTCTCTCAACTCAGATGTGAACTCTAGCCTGGTACTCATTATACTCCAGACCCTGTTTCTAGCCCACCCTTCCTCTTTTTAGCATTACCACCCAGTATTCCCCAACATGTCCCTTATGTTCAAGCTTCAGAGCAACGTTTCCATTATTCTTCCGGACTGACTTGCCCTCCCTACCTGTCAAGATTCAGCTTAAATGTGGCTTCCTCCCAGATGCTTACTCTGACCTCCAACCCACAGGGTTCCTAAAACACTGAAGTGTTGACATCATTCATCCTGAGCCTGAGAGACTTGCTTGGTTTTATAGCTGACTGGTGATCTCCTATGGGTGCATCTTGTCTCCCTGAGAGAGTCAAAGTCCTGCAAGAATATGCCCATATTGGCTGGGCATGGTGGCTCATGCCTGTAATCCCAGCACTTTGGGAGACTGAGGTGGGCAGATCACCTGAGGTCAGGAGTTCAAGACCAGCCTGGCCAACATGGTGAAATCCTGTCTCTACTAAAAATACAAAACTTAGCCTAGCATGATGGCATGCACCTGTCATCCCAGCTACTGGGAAGGCTGAGGCAGGAGAATTGCTTGAACCTTGGAGGCAGAGGTTTCAGTGAGCTTAGATTGTGCCATTGCACTCCAGCCTGAGTGACAGAAAAAGACTCCATCTCGAAAAAAAAAATGCCCATATTAGCCAGCATCTGGCACAATGCTCTACAAATAGCAAGTAAAAACTTGTTGAAAGCAATGAGGATAACTGGACAGATCATGGGGGCAGGGCAGACAGAGGAATGAATGCAAAGTGCTAAGGGGCCTCATACGTAGGCAAGGTTACAGAGACATCCGTACAATAGAAAATGAAATGGAAGATAAATGAATGAACAAGTGGACCTTGGTCCTAGCCACCATCTTCTCTCACCTAAATCACTATAATAGGCTCCCAATCCATTTCTCCCCCCCCCCAAGAAACACTCTACTGTCTTCATAGCAGTTATAGCATGTCATTTCTCTCTTCAAAACTTTTCAATGTTCACCTATAACATTAATATTAAAAACCAAGTTTCTTCAAATAACCCAGAAGAGCCTTCATGATCTGGCCCCCATTATTGCATTGAGCTCAACTCCTTCAACTCTCCTCATCCCTCAATTGACTCCAGTCATATGGACCAGCAGGCTCTTTCTCAAGCATGCTTCAGAGCCTTTGCACTTACTCTTCTTTTTATTTGGCTCCTCTTCTGACAAGTATTCACGTAGCTTCCTCCTGGCCTCTGCTTAAGTGTCTGCTTATTAGAGAAAACCTCCTTAGCCTGAATAAATGCATAAACCCCCTCCTACCCTTGGAGCTCCCTTACTATATTTCTCCATGGTATTCACACTTTGTATTGTGTATAGTACCCTGTTTACTGTCTATCTTCCCAAACCAAATCCTCCAAGGGCATGAAATCTGTGCTTTGTTCACTGTTGAATCTCCAGTGCTGAGAACTAAATGTGGCACCGACTAGGTAGGTGCTAAGTATATAAATGAATGAATGAGGGAGGGAGGGAATGAGTGAATGAGTCTATAACTTAGACCCTTGCAACCTTCCAGCATTTTTCCAAGATGCTGTTATCTGATGTGGCTGTCATTGTCCTATGCCTGCTCAGTTCCAGCCCTGTCAGCCACGAAAGCAGATGGACAGCACATATTCTAGAGAGCTCTTTGTAAATGACAAGCCTAAGAGAACTGAAAGAGCAGCTTCTGCGGGGGCAGGGCCAGGATTAGTCTACTGCCTGATTTCTAAATGCCACATTTTAAAATCCTGCTCTCCCACCCTTCCCTAGCCTCTCTGCAAATTCCACAGGGTTAAAGTGCAATTGTAGTCTAAAATGAAGAAGAAAACAAAAGCATCATTTTTTCCACAGTATGGCTCACAGTGAGCTATGTTCCTATTTCCCCTTAAGGCCAGAGCCCCCTAACACCTCTGCAAAGCCCAGTCTGCCTTATATCTACCTGAATAAGGAGCCTAATCTCTAAGTTCTCATCACCAACGAAAGAGGGGAAGCCAGAAAAGCAGACAGTGATCCAAGAGGAGTCATCAATGTGGCCGCTTCTGGTCTCCCACTCTTCCTGCTAATACCCTGCAATCATACCCAGCCCAGCCCTAGACCAGCACAGAAACATCTTCCCCACCCCTGACAGTCTCCTTGCCTGGGTTTCTGAGCTATGAGGACCACAGAAAAGAGGGATTAAGTAGTCGGGCTGAAGATAATGCATTAGCCTTGATTCCTGCTGTAAATCCAACATAAATTCTTATTCATGGATGGATAGATGGGTGTCAGATGGGTGGGTGGGTTTAAGTGACTGAAAGAACAAGATGAAATACAAAGTTGAATGAGTGAGTGAAGAATGTAAGAGTGAGTGAGTCACAGGGATGGAATGGGCTGTTCTGTCCTAGCGCTGATGACATCTTTGCAAGGATGGCTCACTGAACTTAGTAAGACCCACTTTCTGTATTATCTTTTAAGCCTATGTCTAGTGCAGTGTTAGAGGTAGGAAGGATGTTGGCAGCTCCTGACAAATGTGAATCATACAAGTAACTAAAGTTCCAAGGAGCCTTTCATAGGATTGTAAAGATATTTTATGCAAGTACCCAAGAAGCCAAGTCAGGACCACCTGGAAACCCCTCTATCTCCTGTACACTCTACAAACCAGAGACAAGGATAGATAGAGAAGCCACAGCTCAGGATGCCATTTGTGACTTAGCCACTTCCTCCAGGGACCTTCTTAGACTCATCCAGGAATTAGATGTCACCTGTCACCAGCCCCCTAAAAGCTCCTTAGTGATATCCTAATTTGTTTGTACAGAAGAAGGTAAGGTCTCTGGGGAACAGACATGGTTGGCAGGCACCCCAAATGCAAGCTGTCCCAAAATGAATTGTCATTTTCCTCCTCAAATCTGCTTCTCTCATAATTTTTATTCCACTGAATGTTACCATCTTCTATCTGGTTACTCAGATGATATATCTTCATTCATTCATTTGTTCAACATATATTTGTGGCATGTGTCAGTAACATGGTACCATGATATCTGCTAGGATAAAGTAATGAGCAAAATCAGACTTGGTCTCAACCATCACAGACCTCATCATAACATACAGAAGATAAGCATTAATGATTACATAAATAAATGTAAATAAATGTAAAACTGAAACTATGATAAAAAAAACTGAAACTATGATAAAGCCTTGAAGGAGGTGCATGACGTTTTAAAACTTTATAAAATGAGATTGGACCTACTCCTGAGGAATATGAAAGTGACAACTCCACTGAGAACTGAGAGTTAAGCAGGAATTCAGTAGGTGGAGTCAGGAAGAACAAGCATTCTAAGCAGAGGAACAGCAAATACAAAGACTTACGGTGAGAGGAAACCTAACAAGCCCTAGGGACTGAGACTGAGCTGAGGCCAGTGAGGAAGGGAGTGCTGGGTAGAGAGATTCAGGAGATGGCAGACAAGCAAGACCTCATAGGACTTACTAAAGAGTGTGGTCTTTATCTTAAGATCAACAGGAAGCTACTAACCTACTTTTAAGGAAGAAAATGATATGAACGGAGTTGTGTTTTGAAATGCACTCTAGCTGCTGTATGGAGAACAAATTGGAGGGGAGCCAGTGCAGATATAGGGGCATCAGGGGGCTCTTGTGGTACCCAAGAAACATGAAGATGGCACCTTGAACTAGGGTGATGCTGGTAGATTTGGAGAGAAGTGAAAGATTTGAGAGATATTTACAAGCTAATATCAACAAGCCATGGAGATGGACTGGATACGGGTTTTGAGGGAGAAAGGTGTTGAGGATGACTGTCCGGTCTCTCTGACTTGTGCAGCTACCCAGATGAAGGAGTCATTCAATGAGATCTGAAATATCTGAAGAGGACCAGGTTTTAGTAGGATGGTGTAAAAGAACAATGGAAATTCTGTTTTGGACACATTGAGTTTGAGAGGCCTTTAAGACATCAACCTGAGAGTCTCCTGGACTCTTTCATCTCCCTCACTTTCTGCATTCACCAGTCACTGTGTCCTATTGATTCTACCTCCTCTTCATTTGAACATAGTTCAGGCCCTTGTAATTACTGCATGAATAATTAAAAAAATCTCCAGCCTCTTCTTCCCATCCATCCACCCACCTGGTGCTGTGTTTCTAAATATCATCTCCTAAAAGAGGCCCTTTCTAACCACCCAATCTAAAGTATTGCTACCCCGTTATTCTCTATCACAGTCTTTGGGGATTTTTTCTTCTAAAAACATGTAACAATGTATTGTATTGGTTGATTGGAGAAATAAATATACATATATGTCCTAACTCTGTTTCCTAAGAGAGCATATAAACGATGACGCACCAATCACGAGGAGCACAGGTAGCCTTTAAATCTTGTTGGTTTCTAAATACTATTTTCCACTGAAAGAATCCAGGGCTCCTCAGACAAATGGCTAATTCCAGGCCTGTAGCAATAAAAAAAAAATGATCCTGTAACTTCTTGCTATAGCAAATAGTAAGGAAGAGCATAGAGAATCATGGTGATAAGTCAAAAAGAAATGAAGCCAGCTTGCAGAGCCTCCCACTAATCAAATCTGGGACAATGTGAACATTGAAATAAAATAAAGATAATAATTGATAATTCATTATTATCAATTATTAATAATTGATAATAAGTGAAGAATTCATGAGACCCCAGTGATAGGGATGGAGGGAGAGGGGAAAAGATTTTATTAAGTAAAATGCCAACTACTAAATATGGAAGAAATAATTGATTCAAAGTGACCAACAGTGATAAAATTAGTGGGTATAACTTTGATAAGGAACAGGTTAAACATAGTCCCAAAGTATCTCTCACAAATTACTTATTAATTACAAAGAGAAAAAAATAATAATTTCACAGTGGTGAAACTGGCAGACATTATCTTAAGCAAGTGATAAAAGCTCCCATCACCAGCACTATGAGAATCTCTGCATCATGTGCTTGCTGATATGAAAGCTGGAGAGGACATAACATCACTGCAGTTGCATTTTTGCCCATAATGCATTGCTTGAATCTAATCATGTGAAACCATCAACAATAACCAAATTGAGAGATATTCCACATAATAACTGACCTGTACTATTCAAAAACATAAAGTTCAAAAAAATAATAAAGCAGAAGAACTGCTCTGGATTCCAGGAGACTAAAGAGACATGACAACTAAATGCAATCTGCAGACTGGATCTTGACTTAGGTAAGAGAGATGGGGGAGCCATGAAGACATTATTAGGACAGAATTGCACTGTGGCAAGATAATATCCTTCTTAAGGAAATACATACTGAACTATACAGGGGCTAAAGAGGCACCACGTCTCCAATTTCTCTTCAATTGATCAGAAATTTAAACATTTTCATATGTATTCATGTATATAATAAAATAATAAATATAAAAATATACAGAGAACTAAAATTATATAAACAATAAAAATATACACAAATAATAAAAATAATATTTTTATATGATTGAAAAGAATGAAAATAATAAAGTAAATGGAAGATCATGTAAACAATTGAGACATGAATAAACAGGGATTTCTTATAAGTCTTACACATTTTTATTATATTTGATATGCCAAAATTTAAAGTGACATAAAAATAGGAAGCACTCAATAAATGTTTGTTGAATGAATAAGTGAGCCCATATCCCACCATGTCCCTTCCTTGCTTAAAACACCTCAGTGCTCGCCCATAAATACGACAAAAAGTCCAAACATCTCAGGAAAGCAACCCGGACTAGACTCCATACAAAGCTCTTTGTAACAACTTCCATCTCATCCCCAGCACTACCGACTACCCAAACCATAGGCTCCAGTTACGCTAACTGCTTAAAGTTCTCCAAAGTCACCACATTAGGCAACACTTACGTGCCCTCACACATGCTGGTCTCTCTGCCTACAATGCCCTCCTATCTTCCTGGCAACTTCCTATTACCTTTCAAGACTCACATCAAGTACTTAGACTTTCAGAGTCAAGAGAGGAGATTCAGATAGGAAGGCCTCTCTGACTGCCCCAGTTGGAGACACACCTCCTTGCTGCTACATTAGTGCCTTCAGTACCGGCCTTGATCCTGCCCCACAGACAGGCCTTTCTTTGTTTACAAGTCTGTCTTGCCATTTGGTCTGATTGCTACTTGAAGCTCAGATATTCCCCTTTACCTCTGCCCCCAGCATCTTGCACAGACACTGGCACAGCGAATGATCTCAACTAATACTGAGGCATGAATAAATGAATCAGTTTTGGTTGTACTTTCTGGATCTTCCAAGAGAATCCTTAATTTTGGCCTCTTTCATTTTTCTCAGAAAATGCAGAGAAGTGAGAGAAATGAGTTCTCTCATTTTATGCACAAGGAAAGGGAGGCTCAGAAAGGATAAGTGACTTAACCCAAGATAACACAGTGTGCCCAAGGCTGAGTCAGAGCTGGAATCCAGATCTTATGCCAATCAGTCCAGTGTTCTTTCACAGAAGGCGAGTGGCATAGGAAGGAAAGCTATTCCATTTTACCGTTTGGCTATTCTATGCAAGACACGGTATTTCAAATAAACTTTCCAGTTCTAACATCACATTGCCTTATGAGGAACTCCATTTTACAGATGAGGAAACTGAGGCTCCAAGTCAGATCTATCTGGCTGGCTGCAAAGTCTCGTGCTCTCTTTTCTGCACATTGCCAGTATGAACTGCCTACCTGTGACCCTCCATCAAAAGAAGTGAGATGGCCTGAGCCGATTGTTCTGTCCCTCAGCAGTGTCTTTTAATCCAGCACCACATGCAGGCCCACAATGCAGCTCACACCCTCCAGCCACAGGCCACATTTCATATGGTTTCCAAATCCAGAATATTTGGTTTGTAAGACAAAACCTTCATTTCTCCAGCAGAAAGTGAACACTATACACAACTACCCAGCCAAACTGCTGACGCCTAT
The DNA here is from genome assembly GCA_963573385.1 of Cacajao melanocephalus. Taxonomy (NCBI): domain Eukaryota; kingdom Metazoa; phylum Chordata; class Mammalia; order Primates; family Pitheciidae; genus Cacajao; species Cacajao melanocephalus. The sequence goes on along the minus strand of CAUYLG010049368.1, from coordinate 28,706 downwards.
AGACACTGCATCACACCAAACAGAGTGTGATCTGCCCTGAGACATCCTCAAAGCATCCAGGACTCCCCCAGAGCTTGGCACTGAGGGGACCCTGGAGCTTGAAGAGGTGAGATCAGGCTGGCTAGATCGCAAAGTCTGGGCAGAGGCTTGGTTCCCAGGATGGAGATTACTCTAGGGAAGAAGTGAAGCCACAGAAGTTGAACGCTGCCCAGTCCATGTTGGTGGGGGGTTGAAAGACAGGGGAGAGATCCCCTACAGCCCAGGAGGCCTTTCCCCCCCCTTCAATCCCTGCTTCTCACACAGCAGCAGTCTCCATCTGAGGGTGGAAAGGCCAATGATGCCGATCACATTCAGATCCTGGAGACAGACAGAGAAGTCAAGCCCTTAACCTAATTCCCCAATTTGCCCAAAGGAGTGGTTTTTCCCACTTTGAAAGCCTTTGAGATGAGGGAGTTCCTGGCATTTCTGGTGGTCAGTGGACATTCACCACATACTCTGGAGTTAGACAGACCTGGGAAGGAATCTTTGCTAGCTCTGACCTTGGGCTAGTTGTTTAACCTTGCTGTGTTTGATTTTCTTTATATTTTAAAGAGTCTTAAATATACCATAGGGTTGGTTTAAAGGTTTCATAAAACAAAAGATGGAAAGAGCCTAAAAAGGAAGCTGGACAGTAGTTGATAATAAATAAACGTGAGTTACTGTCAGTTACTTTTCCCAAACAGAAGCCCTAACCATATCACACGATGCTGTCTTGCTGGCTTTTAACCTATTTTCACTCGGTTGAGCTTAAAGCACATGGAAACAACCAAAGTCTAAATAGTGTGAAAATTCAGCAGAGATGCATTCCAGTCTTGTCTTACCTTTTTAAGATGACATTTATCTGGGAAGGAACAAACTCCTCATCCACACCAAGGCACCAGCACATTACTCAGTACCCAGCCACAGGGGATTTCCTCTTTTCTACCTTGTGATCAAATGCTTCTGGGAGGCTGAATCTTGAAGGCAGGCAACATCCACCAGCTTGGGTTAACATAACACATACTGAGAAGCAGGAACTCAGTGCAATGCCTGAAAGCCCACTATTTGAGTTATTCTAATCACTCTTTGTTGCTCAGTTTTACCCTCCAGCTTTCTCCTTTCCAAACATGAATGGCCTTGAGCAGCATAAATAATTTGTCGTGGAGTGAATTAGAAGCTTCACCAACTTTGCAATGTGGCTAGAGCACTACCCTGCATTCAGATGAGGTGCACTTTTGCAGGTAAGAGGTGACAAATGACTCCCTGACCACTTGGCAGACTGGAGACCCCATTTGAGGAAGGAGAAAGTGCTGAGCACTGACCTATGGCCTCACAGACCCATTCAAGGAGGCAGGAAAGCCCCTCATGTCCTCCTCCACACTACTAAGTCCAAGCTCCTCATCCCAAGCTCCAGTTCCATAAGGGCCATCCCTGATCAGAGATGTTGTGGTCCATACTGGGGGAGGGCTCAGATCCAAGAGACACAGAGCTCCCAGCAGAGCCCTGGGTTGAGACAGGGTCACATGAGGAAGGGGTAGCCATGGGGCCAGAGCCAGGCTTAGGGCAAGGGTCAAACTCCTTCGGGCACACAGACACTTGAGCTTTTGAGACAGGGAGGAGCTGGCAGCTGAAGTACTTGGAGCAGGGGGTGTTTATCAATGGCCCAATTCATTCTCAACTATCCCCCTTGTCTGAGCCAACACAGAGATGGGCATTATGTCCCAGAGATACAAGAAAAAGAAAAAAAAACTCCAAGACATTGTCACCAATTAGAGTCCAAAGGTACAGAAGCCAAATTGAGACATTTGGTTTGAAAACCAGATGACATATTTGAAATTGAGGATGTCCCCAAAAATCCAACGTGGTTCCCATCCACAGAGACCAATAGAATCCTGAATTGCTGGTTGTTCATTTATTTATTCTGATTTCCTTCAACAAAGGATATGGAAGTTTACAGTTAAAAATATGTATTCTATAAAGTTGATAAAGTAGAAATTAGAAGTCAAAGCAATGGTTCCAACTAACATAGTTATTGCAACGGAGCAGTATGATGGACTAAGAGCTTCCCAGCAACCAGGAGTGAGAAAAGAAACACAATGGGAAAGTAATTCCATCGTTGCCACCTTTATTCTGCTGGACTGACCACACCCTGCCCTTTTTTAACCACTCCCAAGGGTCAGGTGTAGGATCAGGCTAAAGAGAAGATAGATCCTAGCATTCCCCTCAAAAAGTGATTGAACCCAACTTGCTCTCCTGCATATTAGGGGAATTAGTAGGTGAGAGCTTAGTCACCCCTTAAACCAAACCATAAACACTAAGAAAGTAGAAACTCAGGCTGGGCACGGTGGCTCATGCCTGTAATCCCAGCACTTTGGGAGGCCGAGGCAGGTGGATCACCTGAGGTCAGGAGTTTGAGACCAGCCTGGCCAACATGGTGAAACCTTGTCTCTACTAAAAATACAAAAATTAGCTGGGTGTGGTGGTAGACACCTGTAATCCCAGCCACTTGGGAGGCTGAGGCAGAATACCTTGAATCTGGGAGGCAGAAGTTGTAATGAGATCATGCCATGGCACTCCAGCCTGGGCGACAGAGCAAGACTCCGTCAAAAAAAAAAAGAAAGAAAGAAGAAATTTAGTACCATCTTTCTAACTTCCCAACTGAAGGAGCACATATAGTCTGAGTACCTCACTGAAGTATCCAGAAGAAAATAGCCAGGATGGGACAGGTCTAGAAGCTCTACTAAGAAGAATAATACCACTACTCAGCTGGTATTTTGGCACCTACTCTTCTGACCACTGTTTAGTGTGTGCCCAGTGGTTACCAGAGGGAGGAGGTCATAGAGAAGATTCTGTCCAGAAAAGAGATAACCACTGGAAGAAAGAATAGGAGTAGAGCAAAGACCATCCCTCCACCAGCCTGTGGGAGGGAGACTCAAAGTATGAATGAAACCAAAGAAGAGAAGGAATCAGCCCAGCTCAATTCACTGTCCTTCCTGCCCTGGGCTTCTTGCCCTGGGCCCCAGCCCAGAACAGTCACCACTTCTCTGCAGCAGAGGTAATCCAGAGTATAAACTACAGCATGGAGGAAATTACAGGTGCTGAGCTCCGCTCCATCTCAGATCCCAGCCTGACCTGGCTTGCCTTCCAAAGGAAATGTTTGGAAGTTTTCACTTCTAAAAGGGCAAATACTGCTTCTAAGGGCCAAGATGCTCTCTGGCTGAGCTCCATGGGCAGCCTCAGTTTCAGATTAAATGGGACCCCTCAAAGACACCTTATCACCATCTGCCCTGACCCGCTAGCCAAAGTCCCTGACTTAAAATATTCCCTGCTGAGGCCAGTTTTTTGGACCCATTGTCAGAGGTACCAAATGAGCAAAAGAGGTAGGGGGAGGCTAGTGGCCGAGTGTGGGGCCAAGCCAGGGATACGTTTGCGCATATGCATTGTACAAAGTGGGTGCATGTTGCATACATGTCGTTGTCCGCAGGTATACATGTCAAAAGTGTGTGAATGGTTGCATGACTGTCCTGAGAAGAGTGTGTGCAAGACTGGTGCGCGTGAACAGGGATGTGTGTACGCTGAGCATGTGAGCGTGGGTGCACTGTGAGTGTTTGTGGGTGGCCATGGCCATGTGGTCTGCTCATCCCCTGGCCTCCTGACTCTTCTCCTGGTTTGAGAGTGGGGTCCCCAAGCTGTCTCTCTGACCCTGGTCTAGCCAGATGGGGTCAGTCAGAGCCACATTCACTCCAGTGTTGTGTGAGGGCTCTGAGCTTCTGTCCTGCTCCAAGCCCTGAGAAACCAAAGCCGAATGACCCACAGAGAAGACACCCCAGCTTGGGACAAGTCAGGTCACCCTAGAAAGCCTGAATTCAGTTAACACTCCCTAGCCCCAGCTTCTGCCTTCCTGGGTTGACTCTGGCACATCCACTCATCCACATATGGCCTGGCTCAGCCCACCTGGAGGCCTTCCTGCCACACACACACAGGCCTTTCCACAGGAACAGACACAGTCTACCCAGGGTAGCAGGTGCCACACAGACAGACACCTGTAGCCCACTCCAGGCCACCACACACACTCTGACACTCTCATTCACCCACACACACACTGGGACACATGCTAGAAAATGCCACATGTGGACTTCGCACCCAGACACACTCCCTCACACTGGCACAAGCTCCCCTTCACAAGCACTCACACTGACACACTTACTCTTACTATCCAATTAGTCACAAACTTGCACTGTTCCTAACTAGGCTGGCTGAGGCAGCACCAGCCCCTGAGTCCAGCCAGGGGAGCTGTCTACTTACTTAGCGTGCGAGACAGGCAGGTGGCGCGAGCGGCCAGCAGTGGCGGGACGCAGCGAGAGCTCCAGAGGCCGCACGCAAAGTGGCCGCTCCGCAGGCCCAGCCCGAGGGGCCGCCCCTGGCCCCCGCCCCCGGCCCCTGCCCCCGCCCCGCTCTCCCCCGCCCGCCCCTCCGAGGCGGCCACAGCCTCTCAAGGACCTTCCTTCCACAACAGCGCGCTCCCTGCCAAGCCTCTGTCCCGCGTCAGCCACCGCTGCCTGCAGTCTCCGCGGGACCTCGAGGCTATTTCGGTGCCCCTGGTGGGGGAAACATGGCGTTCCCTCCCATCTGCGGGTGCGCTGGAATGGGGACGCGGTCAGGCCTAATTAGAGGCCGGGCTCCCCCGGGCCGGGCGGCAGGCACCAGGGTGATTGCCCGGGAGCCATGGAGCCGTCCAGGCGGGGGCGCCCACAAGGTACCCTGCATGCCAACATCTGGAGAGGGAAAGGGAATGTGCCGCGATCGCTTCCCTTGGAGCTGAAACAAGACAAGGAGGGATTTGGGTGCAGTTCACTTGCTTGGAAGGAGGAAGCTGCCCAGTTCTGAACGGCCCCAATCGCCCAAAATGAGGCAGTTTATTCACCGCAGGTGCTTCCCTCTGGAACCTTGGTCACACACAGCTAAGTCACCTTCCACATCCTGGACCTGCCAAAAATGACCGGGGGTTGTTGCAGAAACTCCTTCTAACTTCGGCACATTAGTTCGGATCCCACCCCCCACCCACACACACCATCCTGGACTCTTGTCAAATGGCTAAATCTAGAGGAACTTGATTCCCACCCAAAAGCTCGGGAATGTGGCATTATTGACCTGGAGGAAAAGTTCCAGGTTATTTCATACAACCCCCCGCCCCCACCTCCACCACCACCACTATGTCTTGGTATGAGTACCCCAGAGCTTGGAGAATCTCAACATATTGTTGGAGGTCCTCAAGCAAAGGTGGCCCCTGGTCTCCCTGAGTCCTGTTCCAAAGCTTGAACCCTCTTATTGGCAGAAAGTTCTCCTTGACATCTAACCTAAATCTCTCACATGCAAACTATGTCAATTTGCTCACAATATGTATCCAGGGAGAAGAAGCTCAACTCCATCCCCGTGACACAATGACCACACCAAGGTCCCACTGCAGCTTTCTCATCCTTGATGCCGATAATCTCTATTTCTTTGTTCAGGCTCTGGCTGAAGCTGCCTGCTGTTCCCTGGCCTCGAACACACACTAGCTCTCTGACATTAAGTCTTCTCCTCAGGTCTTTGGGGGCCCAGGGCTCAGTAGGTGGCCAAGTCGTTCCTCTCAGACAAACCAGCTTCATCTCTATCCTCCAGTCATCCAGAACAGCCTGATTCTACTCCCCAAGTTCCCTGAGAGGGGCCTTAGTTCCTGTCCCAACAAATGCTAAGGCTGGGGACAGGGCTTGGTGCCACCTGGCTGGGCATTACCACTAGAACCACAGTCTTACTCAAACAGGCAGTTTGCAGAATGTTCTCTTGAGTCTGTTTCTGGTAGGGCAGGTGGCATGACAAGAATAGTCTCCACTTCTTCCCCAAAGAAACCTGGTTTTGCATCCTGCCTCTACTACTTTCCAGTGGTGAGTCCTTGGACAAATCACTTAATCTCTCTGAGCATCAGTTTTCCCATAAGTACATTGGGGAACATAGTAATCTCTGCCCAGCTCATGAGGTTATTGAAAGTATGAAGTGAGATTAAGGATATAAAATAACTTGAAAACTTAGATATTTTATTATACACTAGAAATAGAATGAGGCTTAGATCATAAACAGATCGATGTTAGCAAAAAAGCCTCAAAGGTCTTTTGTTTCCAGGTCTAAACTATGTATCTGGGTTTCAAGGTAAGAGAGGAACAGACTTGGTTGGTTAGTTGGTCCCTAGAGGCACTTGGCATAAATACCCCCCACCCTCCACTTCCCAATACACACACACACACACACACACACACACACCCCACATACCCCACACACCCCATACACCCACCTTCCCAGATACATACAGCACAGCACAGCCTCCTGGACTCCTGGACTCCCCATAGACCCCAGCCACTTGGACCTTCGCTGGCCACCTCTCCATTCCCAGGGGGCCGCCTCATGGCTCCAGTCTTGGCTATAGCAACTCCAAGTCTTCTTACAGAGGCCCCTGTGAACAACTTCTCTCCCCTTGCCCATCCTTCTGGGCCATGGCCCTGCGAAGGCCTGTGACTCAAGGCAAAGCTTGTCCAAGGCAGTTCAGTACTGAGGCCGCCCAAGGAAGCTTAGAGTTGAAGTTTCCACCCCCTCGACCCCCTCCCCTCTGCCTGCCTGGCTTCTCAATGCTGTGCTGTCCTGCTTAATTCTTAATGGAAATTCCATCCCGGCGCCGGTCCTAGCTGGCTCAGGGAGTCCAGGCTTGGGCCAACAGCAAACTCCACAAGAAAGACTGGGCCTGTCTGGCCATATAAATACACTTAAACACATATATACATGTGTATTTACATACAAAAGCAGCAAGACATGCTCAAAGACATTCACAAACTCAGATATTCTCATCCAGACACATCCATACACAAAGATAATACACATTCTAATCACTAACATTTATTGCATATGTGCTAAGTTTATAGGTTATCAATTGCTCTAATCCTTAGAACAGTACTAGGTTCTGATATTGTCCCCATTTTACACGTGAAGAAACTGAGACCCAGGGAGGTTAAGTAACTTATCCAAGGCATTGGTAATAATAACTCAACATATAAGTACCAGGAACTGTGCTAAGAAGTTTATGTGCATTGTTTCATTTTGCTGCCATAGTAACCCTTTATAAAAATTATTATTGGCCCCGTAATACAGACACAGAAAATGGAGGCCGAGTGGCTTAAATTACCTGTCTGTGGCCTCACAGCTGGTGAGATGGAAACTTTACACAGATACACATGGGGAACCCTTATGGATGCACAGAGAGACACACAGGTAGAGACACATGCACACACTCAGAGGTTCACCCACAAATAGCCTCAGGATTGGTCCAGAGCTATATCAGGCAAAGGTCCCCTGCAGCCTGACTCCATGTTCTTCACCTGTCCAAATGGCCTATCCCAGATCCAGCAGCTTCACACATCACTTTAGCAAGGACAAGTTCAGACTTAAATGGAGGAAAGATTTCAGGTTGACACTCCAGCCTGCCAGGTTCATAGTCAACCCCCATCCTCAGCTCCAAATTGTTTCCCCAGTATCCCTTAGATGGTCACCGAAAGAAGCCTCAACTACACTCTTCTGAAGGGATCACACCTCCAAGGAGGGAGCACCTCAGAGGCTCTGAGCACTGACCAGCCTCCAACTCTTGGATTTTGTCCTTCAGGCCCAGATGAGTCTAAACAGGGCCCCTGGGACAAGGCCTGGCACAGGAGCCCAAGCATCGGGTAGAGCAGAGCATGCATTGTCTGAGGGAGTTGAAGTTATACTGTAGGAAGATGGCAAAACCCTAGTGGAATGAGAGGAGAGAGGGGTTGGGGCCAGGCCACTCCACCCTCTCCTCTCTGTTCCACCACATACCTGTTGTGGTTTATTGGCCAAGTTGGGGAGGGCAGAAAAGTCCTGTTTCTTGTGGGAAAGGCAGTGAAGTCCTGAGTTCAGATAGTTGAGATGACAGACATGCAGGAGAGATCAGAAAAATTTAGTCCACCAGGAGCTTATCCACTGCTTGAAATTTCCATGCTATGCTAGATATCCCCAAGGTGCAGAAGGTGTGTTGGCTCAGGCCTCCCTCCAAGCAGCCACAATAGAAAGTTCCTAAGAAGGCCTGTTATAACAGAGTAGCCTCTATTGTCTCTGTGGTTTCCCCATCCCCAACTCAGAATTCCCCAGTTGTTTCTGTTGTCACAAGCTCTTCTACACTGTGGTCAGAGAAAATAGCCCAGCATGGCAGTCCTGTGGAGCCTCAGCATTGGAAAAGAGTTTTTTGAGAGAGGAGTGCGTAATCTCTACAAATGGATAAGGAATCATGGTGATTCAGGCAATAGCTCTAAGAGGGGGAGATATTCTGAGCTGAAGAATTTGTATTTCTAAAAAGTTCCCAGGTGATGTTGATACTACTGACTGGAGATCATACTTTAAGAATCGCTACTCTCTAGAATAAGAGAAAGTCAAGGATCATTCCAGTTCAAAACTAAATTTCCAACCTAACTTCAGAGTATAAATGGTTTCTTCTGAAATCTCCTTAAAGAAAGCATGTACAATCCTGGGCCAGGTGCAGTAGCTGACGCCTGTAATCCCAGTACCATTTTGGGAGGCTGAGGTGGGAGAATAAGTGAAAGCTAAAAGTTCAAGACCAGCCTAACAACAAAGCTAGACCTCATCTTTGCAAAAAAAAAAATTAAAAATTAAAAATTAGCCAGAAAAAGTGGTGTGCACCTGTGGTCCCAGCTACTCAGGAGGCTGAAGCAGGAGGATAGGAAGAGTGCTTGAGTCCAGAAGCTCAAAGTTACAGAGCTATTATCACACCACTGCACTCCAGCCTTGGCAACAGAGTGGGACCTTGTCTCTAAAAAAAATTTTTTTTTAAAAAAGAACATTGCAATGTTTTAACCTTTTCAGCAGTTTGTACATTTCCTTGCCTAACCTTCCTCTTCCCAAGTTCCATGTCACCCCTGCCATCTGTTGGTGGGTCTTTCATGGGCTCTGTCATGGCTCTCTCTGCCCCAGCACACCCCAAGACAAAAAATGGCATCCTCCACCCTGTCCTCTACCTGTACAGAGAATGTTATCAAGATGAGGGGCCTATACAAAAATAGTGATGACCAGCAGGCTCTCAGTTCCAGGGATGGAGATAAGAGATCAAAAGGCTATAGTGAAAGCAGCTGAAATGCCGTTTCCAACTCTTACAGATGAACAACGGGCATGGGTCCCAGTACCCACAGCTGCAACCTCCAGTATCCCCCTGAGTCATGCTCATGGAGATGCTGCCCTGCCCCCAGGATGGAGAGACAGGACCCTCGCAGAGGACAAGGAGACAGAGTACCAGACAGGCTGGTGCAGATGCATCATTAACTCACTTGGGCAATGGCACATCTATCTCTCCAAGCCTTGCTCTGCAATTCTTTCAAGAAGGAAAATGTTCCTCAACTCCCAGAGCCAGTGTGAGAACCTGTAATATAATTGGAATGGAGAGATAAAAGGGACAGAAAGGCCCTCAGAGATCTCTGGATGCAAGGGTTCTGAAATTTTACGATCCACTAGAATCACCCGAAGGGAAGAAAAATGCAGAATCCAAGGCCTCCCTCAGTGATTCTGAGTCAGTAGATGGGTGGTGTGCGGAGCCAACATGCACCTCTCTCCTCCAAAGTGAAGTTCAGTGACTTCACATTGTTAGCTTGAACTTGGCCAAGGTAGGAGTATTTATTTACACTACAGAAATAGAACAAAACTATAAATTAGGGTGTTGTGTTTGTTTTGTTTTGTTTTGGAAAGCCTATTGTTGATCACTTATCAACACACCATGGGACATTGCCGGTCTCTATTTTCTAGTGTCCCAAGCAATTATAATGCAGGCCAACTTTGAGAAACACTAATCTAGTGATGAAGTTCTAACCCAAACCCCTTATCGTACAGATAAGAAAACTGAGGCCCCGTCTGGAGAAGAATCACAGTCATGGTCTCTGTAGCAGGCTGCTTAGTTCAGGTTGGTAGGGACTGGGGAGCAGTCCTGCTTGTTTACTGGAACCTGTCCTGTGTATGTCTGCTACACCAAATACCTGTTGAAGCTTACTGGCTAAGTGGGGGAGGGTGGGGAAGTCCTGTCCCTTGTGAGACAAACAGATTAATTCTCATCAGCATTTAGAATTTGAACTACCTGACTGGGGTGTCCTGGACAGCAGAAAATAAATTCCAAGGCTGCCCTGCCCTTCCAAACCTTAACTATCATCTCTTCCTTGAATTCAGAGAGATTCTCTAGTATCCTTCCAACAAAGTCCATGTTTGTCTTAGAGTAACAAGCTATATTTTCTTACAATCAGAACCATCTTCAGAAATACAGCCACAAAGCAAACTAGTGAAAATAAGAACCCAAGATTCCTGCCCCTTCGTTTTTCCCCTACATCATGCCCTGCCTTCAGACGGGATGCCAAAGGACAAATGATTGTGCAAATATGCAACTCTCTAGGATGGTGGTTTTCAAAGAGTGGTCCTAGACCAGCAATCTTGACAACACCTGGGATCTTGTAACAACATGCAGATTCTCAGGCACCACACAGTGACTGAATCAGAAAATCTCACTACTGTCTATCAAGTTGCATTTGAACAAGTCTCCCAGGAGATTCTGATGTCTGCTAAATTTGAGAATTGCTCCAGCAGGAGGGGCCATTACTTTGCCTACCTAACAATGAACCAAAGGCTGTTCAGGTCAGGGAGGAAAGGCCATCAGGGTGTAAGACCAGCATGGGGTGTCTGAGGCCAGTCACACCACTTCCTGCCCAGCTTCCTTAACCCCATGCTCCTTAACCCTCTGCTCCCAAGAGACTAAGCAGTGGCTATGCATCCTAAACTAAAATAGAGTCCCCCTTTCTGAAGCCTAAAAAGCAATACCTTTCCAAAAACAGCAGGACAACCTCAGCAAAGACATGGCCAGGAAATGCTACTTCTGTCACTGCCTTGGTGCCTAACTGAGGAGGTGACTCCCATTAGACCTTCCCTGGCTCTTTAGATTCCCAGGGGCTTGCTCTGTCTTGCCTGGGACAGCTTCTCATGTCCTTCTGGAAGGAGGACGGCCAAGGGCCTGGGTCCGAAAGCCATTTTGACCTCACCAGCCCAGAGTCCAGTGTTTCTTTCATTTTCTGTGCTTCCTTCAGGGAGAAAGATGGATTTGAAGATAATTGAGGAAGTGAGGTCTCAGGGAGAGGGACAAAATTACAGTGACTACATCTCCATGTATTGAGTTCTTTCTGTGTACCAGCCCTGCTTGTACTAAGTACTTTCCATGTTTCATCTTGTATATGTCTCACCACAATCTAATAATATGCAGTTATTACCGGCCCCACTTAGAGGAAAGGAAGCCGGCTGAGAGAGGTTAAATAGCTCTCCCAAGATCAGACAGCCAGTTCATGGAAGATCAGAGATTCAAACCCAGGTCTGCATGACTCCAGGCTCCTCTGGTTTGTTTTTTTCTTTTCTTTTTTTTTCCAAGACAGGGTCTCACTTCCATCGCCCAGGCTGAAGTGCAGTAGCATGATACCAGATCTGCAGGCTCAACTTCCTGAGATCAGCTGATCCTCCCACCTCTGCCTCCTGAGTAGCTGGGGCTACAGGCATGTGCCACCACACCAGGCTAATTTTTTGCATTTTTAGTAGAGACAGGGATTCACCGTGTTAGTAAGGCCTGGTCTCGAAGTCCTGGGCTCAAGCAATCCTCCCACTGAGCCTCCCAAATTACAGGCATGAGTCACCGTGCCCGGCAGCCCCTCGAGTTTCAATACAGATGCAGAGGTTCACCTGGGACAGGAGGAAGTGCACCTGCTGCTGAGAAGGGCAGGATGGGGGAGGAGACGTGAGAAGGCCTTTTCCCAAAGCGGGAGGGAGGCTGGGTGACTTGTGAAGAAGAAAGGGGTATAAGTGGGGGTGGAGCCTTGAGGAGTCAGGGACAGGATACACCAGCTCCCATGGGAAGTATGGAAAAGAAAGGAGCGGATTAGGGATGACAAAAGGAGCCCAGCTGGGGCTTGGAAAACATACATTGGAAATGAAGCCAGTGAGAGCAATGTGTACAAGCCAGAACTTGGTGACTCCGATCTGAGTCACAAAATTACTGTGGGGACAAGGGCTGATCCCAGAGAGAACAGGGCCTGCAGATAGAAGTGATCTGTGGTGGCACCTGGGAGCCATTAGGAAGCTGTGGAGCCTGGCAAGGAAAGAACTTGCCCCACCTGGAAAGTACAGCAGCTCTGGGACTGATTGTGAGTTCTCATCAAGGCAAGGTGTTAAGTGGCACCAGCCCACGCTGAACTGATCAAAAAACCTGAGCTGCCTTTGCTTCCTCTTTACTCCCACTATCTCCCTCCCTGTCTATCCAACGGCTCTGCCAGTCCTCTGCTCTGCCTCTAGTCTCCTCCCTAATCCCTTCACCATTTCTTATCTTGACTGCCACCACCATGCTCCACGCTGTCATTGCAAACCTGGACTCCTGTTTAGAGTTTCTGCAAGGACCTCACTGCTTCCTATTCTGCCCTCTAACCTTCATTAACCAGACAGCAGCCTGAGTCATCCTTTAACAAGGTAAAGATGAGTTTGTCCTCCCTCACCTAAAACTCTTCAATCACTTCTTACTATTGCACTTGGAAAAAATAAATGCAAACCTTTTCTTCTGTCTCATGAAACCCTACATGATTCTTCTCTCTTCTAGAGTCTCAGGTCACATCATCTCCCTGAGAGAAGTCTTCCCTGACCTACAAAGAACCAGCCCCAGTCATTCTCCTATGGATGCCACTTAGGGCTCTCTGAAATTCCCTTGTTTGTTTGATTACTGTCTGTCTCTCCCACCCTCCATACCACCAGAAAAGAGACCCTGTCTTCTAGTGCAGTAGCTGGCACACAGTAGATATTCAGTAAACTGCCATGGAATGGTTCAAGCATGGTAAGGGAAGTAGCTGCCCCATGTGTCAGAGCAAAGAGGGGAAGAGATCATCCAGGAACCAGATGCAAAAAGAGAAACGGCACCAACAGAAACCCCAGTCTGCAAAAGAAAGAGGACTTGGATTTCCAAAAATTTTCCCTAAGAAGGACATTCCCATCTCTGGTTTATGAGAACCAACAGCTTTCCTGTCCTGGAGGGGTCCCATGAGATATGTGTACATTCTAACAAGATTTTTCTATCTCTTAAGCTGGCTTGAGTGTTCTGCTTTTGCTTGTCAGTTTACAAGTCCTCATTTGTTTTCCCTCTGCACGTCTCCTCAGTGAAGACAGCTGCAAGAGAAGGCACACCAACGGAAAGCACACAGCACAGGGAATGAGGGCTTGAGGCTTATCTTTTATCTCTTTGACTTTGCGCAAGTGTCTTTTCCTTCTCTGAGTCTCCACACCTAGATCCACAGCACCTGAAACTAGTCCTTCCAGGTGTATCTGATGAGGACTCTGAGCCAACAGATAGTAAGGAAAGGGACCATCTTTCAGGCAAAATGCATATTCTGTTCACTTTCATACCCCAGGCAGGTCCCAGTGGGAAGGAAGGCCACTTGGCTGAGATTTGAAAGACAGTTTAATGAAGGCCTATTTAATGAACAGTTAAGAGAATAATAGCAAGTGGTTTGAAGCATGCAGGGACTGACAACTGTGGGAAGCCATTACTACCACCAATTCTAGAGGGACAAGAAGGGAAATCACTTACTGGTGTTCCAGGGCAGCCATGGAAGAGGCTACCCAGAAGAAAATGTGATCGTAAAATCGTGGTTCCAGAGAGAAATAAAGAAGAAATTCCCTAACCTGTCTCTGCTCCTTCCTCTGATCTCCAGCCAGTGCCTCTGTTGGTTGAACCCCAACCAGGGAACAAGGAAGTCCAGGTGCTAAGGTCTGAAGACCAGCTTCTCCAGACACAGAGCAGAGCACAGATGACAGAGAAGCTATGGCAGAAGATGCCCAGCACAATGGTTTCTAAGCAGAACCCAGAGAAAACCCAAGACCTACAAACTCTCTAAGTCCCCACAGACCCTGTCTCATTTAAATCTCTCTATGGAAGCACTAAACTCTCCAGAAAGCCTCTAAATTGCCATAATGGTCTTGATAGGCCCAGATTTACAGCCCTTGGCTAAGGGCTTGCCAAAGGCAGAAGCTATGCTATCAAACACTTGCAACAACCGAAATAGAAGCTTCCAGAAAAGTTTCACCGAGAGATGAAAAATCTGGCAATTTGAGTAACTGAAAAGCCTTAATGCAAACCCTCAGATAAATTATTGAGGATATATTAGATTATTGAGGATCCATTAGAAAGGATCCTTCTAATAGAAACCATGCCTAGCCCAGGACTTTGTGGGAAATAAAAAATTGATCTGTTTTAAATTCCCTACAATTAACACTACTCATGATTTAAAAGTTTGGTCCTCCAGAACCCATCTATGCCCAAGCCCCATGAGGATATATTAGGGAGGGTGGGGTGCAGAAAGAGACAGCTTTCAATCCGGAAGACTGAGAGCATTCTAAGAGTAAGAGCATTCCTAAAGAATGTGGTACTTCAGAACATGGTAACCTCACTATTGCCGGAGGAAGTCTAGTACAGAAAACATTAATGAATGAAGGCCAGCCCTATGCCTGGCCCCATGCACATCACTCGGAATACAACCATGATCAAGGCAGGGTCTCTACCTTAGAGTCTTCCCAGCCTGGTAAATGGAGGAAGATGTATAAATAGACCATTCCTATACTAAGAGTTAATTAATGGGAGAGATGAATTACAATGTCCCACTATAACTGTGTATTTTTCCTTTATATATTGTGAGGCTATATTATTAGGTGCATATACAATTAAAATTATATTCTGCTAGAAATGTTACATTCTGTTATCTTAGGATAGCCCTCATGATCTCTTAATGCTTTTTGTCTTATAGTCAATTTTATTCAAATTATTAATTACACTACCATTATTTTAGTGTTTACATGATATATTGTATTTTTATTCTTTTACTTTTGCCATTCTGATGTTTAAGACAACTCCTGTGAAAAGTCTACAGTTAGATATTTTTTCAGTCTAATCAATGTAAATGGAAGTGAAAGAGT
This sequence comes from Cacajao melanocephalus, assembly GCA_963573385.1. Classification (NCBI taxonomy): domain Eukaryota; kingdom Metazoa; phylum Chordata; class Mammalia; order Primates; family Pitheciidae; genus Cacajao; species Cacajao melanocephalus. Next base: position 13,610 of record CAUYLG010049368.1, on the reverse strand, counting down.
TATGTATAATGCAAATCTGCAAGAAGAGCTTTTCCAAAAAAAGGAATCAGTCAAAGCAAATATTCTAAGGCAAGAGTATGGCTGGTATCTTTGAACAAGAGCAGGAAGATCAGTAAGATGGAACAAAGGAGTGAGGGGAGTAAGAGATGAAGGCAGAGATAGACAATGACTGAAGCAATGCCTATGAGTAGTGGAAAGGGGATGGGATCTGCTGCACAAATAAAAGAAACAGCTCTAGCTAGGGGCACAGAAAGTTTATCAACGGCAACCAATGGGAGAAGAGTACTTGGGTTCAGATGCCAGTAGATGTAAAGATGTTTTCATAAGAGTCTGTGAAGGCTCTCTTCTGATTGAAGCCATTCTTAAAGTGAAGTAGGAAGCAAGGTCAGAAGCTGAGAATAAGGATGGTAGACGGGGTGCTGGGAGTTTGAAGGAAGATATGTGAAAGTGATCTAGAAGCATATGGGAGAGTGAATGGACTAAAGACATATTAATCCATGGCAGCAATAAGGGCCTAATTAAGTCTCTCATAATCATGGATTCAGGGATTAAAATGAAGCAATCAGTATGGTTTTGTGTGTTTTTCTTGTCTTAAAGGACCTTGATCTAATTGCTAAAGTGGTACTGCTTTACTACATTCGGCTGAACGGTCATCTGGCCCCTGCTTGAACACCTCAGGTGACAGGAAGCCTATCACTTCCTGAGAATCTCACACTATCTTTAGACAGATAAGCTGACAGAAAGTGCTGCCCTATATGGAGCTGACATTTCTCTTCCTGTTAGGTTGCCCTACATTTGAACCTCTGGATCTGTTTCTGTTGCCTGTTCCTTAAGTTGCACTATCTCCTCCATCTGGTCATCCAAAAATTCATCTAGAAATTTGATAACATATCCAGTTGGTGAGGCTACAAGAAAGAAGAACTCTTACATAAGATGCGTAGAAATACAAAATGTAACATTGCCTAAATCTAGCAAAATTACATATGCAGTTACCCTTTGACTATACAATCCTGTTTCTAGAAAGGATAAAAAAATAGTATCTCATTAGATTAAAATTAGATTAAAACAGTCCCAGACTATACCCATGTGTATCCTTGCTAAGAAAACAATATGAACATTTTGTAAAATTTAGCTCCAAAAGTGATTATTATACCATTTTTATGATAATTAAAATCTGAAAATAACTTACATGTATATAGGGCTTCATTACATAAATTCTGACATATCTATTCAATGTAATATAAAATAAACAAAAAATAAGTAGAAGAACAAAGAATAGCTTAGAAAGATACAGACTAAAAAGGGTAGACTTTAAAGACATTTGATGTCATACATGTTTATAAATATGTACCTACGACATGCTATGGTTTGAATGTGTGTGTGCCTCCAAAATTCGTATGTTGAAATTTAACCACCAAGGTGATTATATTAGGAGGCAGTGCCTTTAGGAGGTGACTAAATCATGAGGGTTTCACTAACACAGCTGGAATTAGCACCTTTATAGAGGGCCTTAAGGGAGTAAGCTCCCCCTTCCATTTCTTCTGCCATGTGAGGACAGAGTGTCCCCTTTTTGCCCTTCTGCCACATAAAGATGTAGCAACAGGTGCCATCTTGGAAGCAGAAAGCAACCCTCACCAAATACTAAATCTGCTGATGCCTTGATCTTGGACTTCCCAGCCTCCAGTACTGTGAGGAATAAATTTCTATTTCTTATGAATTGCCCACTCTATAGTATTTTGTTATAGCAAAACCAAGATAAGACGTAAAAGAAAGAACATACACCAAACTGTTAATGGTGGGTTTCTCTGAATGATGGGATAACCAAGAAACATATATTTTTGGGAGGAGGGGTGCTATAATCTAAATTTTCTATATTGTGTATATACCATTTTATAATTAGGAAAACAAGTTATTTAAATTTTTTCATTAAAAAAAAAAAAAACGCTACCAGCACATTCAGGTCAAGACTAAATCCTCCATAAAACTTCCCTAATTTTGTCTTTACCCACCCCCACTCCATCTCCAGCCAGGAGATCTCCAAGCCTCCTCTGAGCTCAGACAGCATTTTGAAACAATAAATCTCAGTAAGGAAGGACAGGCTCAAGAAGAGCAAAATCCATTCGTGCCTGTAATGACCTCCACTCCCACCACTCCTCCATCTTTGCTCCAGACTTTGGCTTTGAGGGAAATCAGGAATAAAACAAAGTGGGTCTCACTTTTTCTCCGTCTCTAGGTGTTTCAGAAGGGTTTCTCAGATGGTAGGAACTAGCCTCCCTCCTTCCTAACATTACCACTTACCCCCGAATCCCAAGTGCTTTGGAAGAACGTTGTCTCACCTCTGTGACGGAGGCACCATAAATTCAAATTTATAGGCCAGAAAACCAAGGCTTAGAGAAAAGGAAATATTAGAGATGAATCTGGGAGACCTGCTTGCAACCTGCCTGGGAGAAGGAGATCCTGGCAAAGGAAGCTGAAGCGGGGCTTAGTCCGCCCTCTGGTGGAGAAGAGGCTGCTCTGCAACCAGCAGGACGGACTGAGGCAGAGATTGTATTTTAAGATGCTGCCAATTCTTTTATTTTGAAATTCTCACCTCATATCATAATAAAATGCATCTGTAACTAATACAAAATACAAATTCTATACAACTACGTAAGAGCTGAGTAGACCAACGGACACGAGGACACTTAAATAAACATTTATTTATTAACCTGTTGTACCATATTCATATTTTGAAGCCAATAACATACTTTGTTAACTTTAACATTTTCATGGGTCCTTGAAAGAATTTTAGGTCTTTGCCTCACAGTTCTGGAAACTAAGTGATAAGAAATCCAGACTCTTGCCTTCGCACCCTTTCTAGAGGATGCCATCCAGGTTTGGGGTGCCAAGGAGGCAGCAGAAGCAGGGACCAGCAATGTGACCATAGCCTGGCTTAGGAAGGACACACAGAGATGGCTCAATGCTCCAGGCACCGCCTCAGTGATACACAGGAAGGCATGGAACATGTTCATGCTTTGTTCTGAATCCACACTGCAAACGCTCTAATGGCCAAGGGCAAGTGGACTATGACTTCTCCTCTATAACTCTTATAGAACACAAGCCCCACCCTGGGTACCCTGAGAGCTTAGCTGCAACCACCTAGGACTTGCACAGATTTCACAAAATGCAGATGGAGGGCAACAAGTAAACAAACACCAAAGGAAAGTGAAGTCTGGCTTTATCGACCAAGGCTGGTTTTTACCATCAGGAGCTCATTCTCAGGGCTCAAAGGTTCTATAACATTTCACTTCCATTCAAGAGAGATCATCATCAAACTAGCTTCAAAGGGTTGTCTCTGTCCCCTTGGTTCCCACTTTCTCAGTCTCCAGCCTGCCTCCACGTGGTCGGTGTCATCTTAACACCCATCATCAGTGAGCCTTGTCCTAGATATCTCAACAACCCTTTACCAAAGAAGAGATAAATTCCCTTCTGGCAACCTAGACCTCTTCTCCTAAGTGTTTCTTATCAGAGAAGGAGGCCTATTGCCCCAGATAACTGGGACAAATAACAAGCTTATGCTGTATGTGAGACCTTATCTCCTACAAAAGGTCTCTGGCTTTATCCTTTATTGTCTCATCCCTACAAGGAGAGCTTAATTCACAATATTCATTCACCAAGATTTAAAAGTTATACAAACAGTATATTATTTCTTAACATATGTCATGCCAAACACAGAATTTATCTTTGTTTGCAATGGATCAAGACATAGCAACTTCTATCTTTCTAGAGGTTTAGGTCTGAGGGCTACTGAAGAATCATCAAATGAATGCTGCAATTTAAAAAGGTTATTTTCTTCCAAAGCAAACTGTGAATCACATTTTCTGTAGCTGTCTGCTAACATTCAGGAGTGGCTTCTTCTCTTGAGCAATTGCAGGGATAGAATAATCAACTATAGCTAGATCCCCTCCTCCCATGCAGGTTGCAACATAGCTAAACAACTCTGAGTTATGGGGTGAAGAAAGGGAGAGGTAAAGGAGACAGTCTGCTTGATAACAATTCTAGCCTTCTGAGGAAGCTGATAACAACTCTAGCCTTCTGAGGAAGTTTTCTTTCAGACAAAAGAAAACTAAGAGACACAATAGCAGCAAGGACTTACAAGTGAATCAGTTCCTGCATGTGGTTCAAACAGTAAGAAATCAGAAAAGAGGTGGTATCCATGAGCCTGACTTTTCCTACCCTCTCAAATATTCTGTCTCTTCTTGCCTTCTTCTCTTGTCTCTACAAATACTCACTAGCTCTTTTGTGTATTATTATAATCTCAAATACCCTATTCAAATTCCAGTGACTCCTACATTTAATTGTTCACATAGATGTCTCAGACTACACATCACATTAGCCAGTTGGAGGTCCCTCAACTTTGCATGACTCTCTTGGATACTGTATTTTCTGGGAAAGGGCAGGCATATCTAGCATTAAACCCTTCTTTCCAGTTAGCACCTTGACCTGTTATTTGGAGAATTCCCTGTTGTGTGTAGTCTTGGTGGAAGGCAGTGCTTGCTTCCTATGATGGAAGCTAAATTGAATAGATATTCTCTCGAAAACCCAGCACGATAAAGATGCAAGCACATGAGGCAGGCTCAGCTCTCCCAGGTCTCTCAATCTTGAGCAAATAATTTAACAATGTAGAATGACTAAAAGTCATAACCATTACAGTGGCAATAGCAACATAAAGACTTTTGTTCCTCCCCTCTGACATTTTCTGAAGGTTTGCTGGCCAGCCCTTGGAGCATCCCTAGTTTTTTGCTTTTTTAATTTATCAGCTTTGTCCTCCACTTAGCCATTGTAGTAGGCAGCCTCCAAGAGTCCCCCTAATTATCCTTGTCTCCCAGAATTCATGCTTTTGTGCAATTCCCTCCCACATTATACTACAGTTGGTCAAGGTAACCCATAGAACATTACAGAAGTAATTTTGGGATAAAGGACTTTTCAGCTTCCATGTTGTGCTTTCATTCTCTCTTCCGACTCACCCACTATCCTCCTGCAATCAGTTACTCTGGGGTAAGTCATGACATGAACAACCTTTTGAAGAAGCCCACATGTCAAGAAATTAAAACTTCTTGCCAACAGACACATTAGTAGCTTTAGAGCACATCCTCTGTCCCCCTTCACGTCTTTGAAGACTGCAGCTTTGGCTTACATTTAGTTGCAACTTCGTGAGAGACTCTGAACCAGGACCACCCAGTGAAACCACTCCCACATTTCCAACCCTTAGTAATTCAGTGAAGCTCTGATATGCTTCCAAAATATTGCCTTTCTGCATGAGAGGTCCCGAGTCCATTTCTACTGCTTATAGCCAAGAATGCTAACTGATACAGAGATTGATATCATGAGTGCAGTGAAGGAAAGAAATGCTTAGCAAAATATAGGAAATATAGGATCATTTGTCTAACTAACGTGTGGCAAATAGCACAAAAGCCCATTCATGTCCCAGAATAAAGATCTAGCAGCTATGTCACTCAGTATAAAACCGATACCTGCAATTACGTTCTCATGAAGTAGAAAAGTTTGGACACGCTAAAGATCTCAGAGTGGAGGTGATGCTTATGTCTCTACATCCCAAAACTCTCAGCTCAAGGCATGCACTAAAACTCAAGGACTTCCCATGATAATGTTTAAAAACAATTCTCAGTGTTGGTTTCCACTGTAAAAATTCTCAATGTTGCTTTCCACTGTAACATGACAGCACAAAGTTCCACTGCACTACACACACAAAAATCACCTTCATAAGAACCAAAAATTAGGTGAGAGATCACAGTGCCAGGTTTTAACATATTAAGGAAAGAGGCACTAAAGAGAGTAGGAAAGACAGTCTTGAAGCACCTATACCACCCCTTCTCCATCTCCTGGCATCAGCCACAGTAGCTAAGCAACGGTCACTGTGGGCCTTGGGCAAGACCCAGTGCTGTGCGCTGGCTTTGCATCTGACCAAGTGCAGTTCCAGTGGTGGTGACCACAGAGGTGTTTATGTCACCCCTCCCACAGCTCTAGACAGCTCAGTTCAGAGAAACAGATTCCATTTACTTGGGGGAAATTAAGGGAAAAATAACAAGAGTCTCTGCCTTGTAATCCAGATAATTCTCCCAGATCTTACTCAAGATCACCAAGGCAATACCTCTATGAGACTGGAAGAATCACGGATTACTGGGCTTGGGGTGCTCCATAATACAGATATGGCTGCAGTGACTAAAGACTTATATCACAACAGTCAAGTCCCTTCAAATACTTGGAAAGCCTTCCCAAGAAGGACAAATTCAAACAAGCCCAGACTGCGAAAACTATAATAACTACCTAAGTCTTCAATGCCCAGATGCCAGTGACTATTCACAAGCATCGGGACCATCCAGTAAAACATGACCCTACCAGATCAACTAAATTAGTTGCCAATGACCAATCCCAGAGAGACAGAGATATGTGACCCTTCAGACAGAAAATTCAAAATAGCTGTTTTGAGGAAGCACAACAAAATCCAAGATAACAAGAAAATGAATTCAGAATCCTATCAGATAAATATAACAAAGAGATTGAAATAATTTAAAAGAATCAAGAAAAATTCCTGGAGCTGATAAATGCAATTGACACATTGAAGAATGCATCAGAGAAGAAAGAATTAGTAAGCTTGAAGACAGGCTATTTGAAAATATACAGTCAGAGGAGACAAAAGAGAACAATAATAAAAAAGTATGAAGCAAACCTATAAGATCTAGAAGATAGCCTCAAAAGGGCAAATCTCAGAGTTATTGGCATTAAAGAGGAGGTAGAGAGAGTTGGTGTAGAAAATTCATTCAAAGGGAAAATAACTAGAACTTTCCAAATCTAGAAAAAGGTATCAATATTCAAGTGCAAGAAGGTAATAGAACACCAAGCATATTTAACCCAAAAATGAATACATCAAGGCATTTAATAAACAAACTCCCCAAAATCAAGGATAAGTAAAGGATACTAAAAGCAGCAAGAGAAAAGAAACAAATAATATGCAAAGGAGCCCCAACACATCTGGCAGACCCCTCAGTGAAAACCTTATAGGCCAGAAGAGGGTGACATGACATATTTAATCACTCTATCATAAAGACACATGCACATGAATGTTCACTGTAGCATTATTCACAATAGAAAAGGCATGAAATCAACTTAATGCCCATGAATAACAAACTGGATAAAGAAAATGTAGTATACATACACTATGGAATACTATGCAGCCACGAAAAAGAATGAGATTGTGTCTTTTGTAGGAACACGGATAAAACTGCAGCAAACTAATGCAGAAACAGAAAACCAAATACCACATGTTCTTATTTATAAGTGGGAGCTAAATGATGAGAACTTATTAACACAAAGAATAAAACAACAGATACTTAAGCCTATTTGAGGGTGAAGGGTGGGAGGAGGCAGAGGAGCAGACAAAAATAGTTATTAGGTACTGGGCTTAATTCCTGGGTGACTAAATAATTTGTACAACAAACCCCCACGACATGAATTTACCTATGTAACAAACCTTCACAGGTACCCCTAAACATAAAATATTTTTTTTAAGAATAAAGGAAATAAACCTGAATTCTAAAACAATCAGAAAAAAGAAAAACTACACATGGACTTCAAAACTTTTTGCACCAAAATAAACTTGTACCAACTTGTTATGATATGTGTGAATAGGATCTAGTTTGAGGCACAAAGGAAGGATAAGACATCAGTTTGAAAAAAGCCCCTATAAGAGCAATATGAGTTCTGCTAAAATTGAAGCAAGAACTAACAACAAATTTATGGTGAAACTTAGATGGAAGAATGGTGAAATCATTGTTGCTTTACAAAAAGCTTATGGAGACAATGTCCCCAAAGAAATCAACAGTTTACAAACTGATAAGCTGTTTTAAGTAGGGAAAGGAAGATGTTGAAGATGAAGCTGTCAATGACAGGCCATCCACATCAATTTGTGAGAAAATAATAATTTTATCTGTGCCCTAATTTAAAGGACCAATGATAAACAGCAGAAACAATAGCCAACACCATAGACATCTCAATTGGTTCAGCTCATATAATGCTGACTAAAATACTAAAGTTAAGCATACTTTTCACTAAATGAGTGCCAAAACCATTGTGCCCAAATCAGCTGCAAACAAGAGGAGAGCTTTTGATGGAAATTTTAAGCAAGTGGGATCAAAATCCTGAAGCATTTTTTAAAGAATTGTAACAGGAGATGAAACATGGCTTTACCAGTATGATCCTAAAGACAAAGCACAATCAAAGCAATGGCTACTGAGAGGTGGAAATGCGCCAGTTAAGGACCATGTGGACAGTCAAGAGCAAAGGTCATGGCAATAGTTTTGGGGGATGTTCAAGGCATTTTGCTCATTGATTTTCTGGAAGGTGAAAGAACAAGAATATCTGCTTATTATTAGAGTGTTTTAAGGAAGTTAGTCAAAGCTTTAGCTGAAAAACACCCACAAAAGCTTCACCACAAAGTCCTTCCTACCACAACAATGCTCCTGCTCACTCCTCTCATCAAACAAGGACAATTTTGTGAGAATTTTGCTGGGAAATCATTAGGTATCCACCTTGCAATCCTGATTTGGCTCCTTCTGACTTATTTTTGTTTTCTAATCTTAAAAGAAACTTCAAAGAATACTCTTTTCTTCAGTTAATAATGTAAAAAGACTTCATTGACATGTTTAAATTCTCAGGACCCTTAGTTCTTTAGGATGGACTAAATGGCTGGTATCATGGCCTACAAAATCTCTTGACTTTCATGAACCTTATGTTGAAAAATAAAGTTTATGTTTTTGTTTTTAAAAAAATAATAAAGTACTGAAGGAAAAAACATGTTTATCCAAGAACAGTATATGCAGTGAAAATACCCTTCAAGCATGAAGGAAAAATAAAGACTTTCCCAAACAAATGCTGAGGAATTCAAAAAATAAAAATAAATTAAAGAAAATCTAACTGATAAAAAGACATCCTGGAGATGATGACAACAAGATGGTTGGCATGGTGGCACATGCCCATAATCCCAGTTACTTGGGAGGCTGAGACACGAAAATTGCTTGAACCCAGAAGGTGGAGGTTATGGTGAGCTAATATTGGGTCACTGCCCTCTAGCCTGGGTGATAGAGTGAGACTCTGTCTCAAAAAAAAAAAAAAATAGGAGGAAATGCCGAGCATCCACCACTCCACCCCCCAGGATTAGCTGAAAACCAGGAGGAAATTCTCCCTACAATGAAAAGATATGTAGACACGAGCATCCCCCATCAATACCTGAGACAGCTACAGTCCACTGGGGTTTTCTGCAGTCCTTACAGGCACTAAGCCCATCTCAGGGAGCTACCTAGAGTCCACATAGCTGTACTCCCCCTAGAAGGAGCTGACACCATGCCTTGCCCCTGTGGCCCATGTAGCTACTGCACTATGTCATTTTGAAAGGGAATTAATGCTGGAGTATGTCTTGCCCTGGGAGTAAGTAGCCACAGCACCCCTTTATCCCTGAGGCTAAACTACAGTTAAACAGCCCCTACATGATGGCTCAGCATCCCCAAACAAAGCTTCAGGCAACTGTCACAGTCTTCCTGGTGGTGCCAAGCAGTGATGAAACTGCTCTACCTGCCCCCCATCCCCAAATTGTCTGCCTCAGGCAAGAGGTGAAGCTGCACGCTCCCTCTTGGAATATGGTACTTTGACAGAACAGCTCCATCGACCTCTGTCAACAGTGGCTGCATCCTGCCTCTAGGGGCCTAAGCTGAAACTACATATTATCTCTCAGGGACAGAGCACTTTAGTGGAATCCTGCATAACAGAAAAATGGTGCCTGGGCTGCCTAGAACAGTCAAGGTCCCTGGGCCTGGGCTGAAGTGGCACTTCACCCCCTGAGGAATTGATGCCTTTGTCAAGCTGAGCAGCTGTGTAGTGCAAAACTGAGCTGGTGTAGCACTCCACATCTCAGGGAAACAGAGCAATGACTGAGCTGAGACACCTCACCCTATTGGCAAACAACTCGAGTACCCTGCTTCCCTGGAACTGGATTAGTTCCCTAGAGTCTAAGCTGCTGAGACACCCCTCTCCCTGGAGGGTACAGTCTTTGTTGTACTTCTTCCTGTCCCCTGAGAACAAAATGACACCTTTGCTTGGCCCTTCTGGGGTACTTGCTGCTAACGCATCTGACTTCACAGAGTCAGGGATACTACCAAGCCCTGCCATCCCCAAAATATAAAATCACCACTATATAGTGCTTCATCCACAGGGACCTGAGTTGCAACTGAGCCTTATTGATTCAGGCTCTTGCATTGTAGCTGTACCATGTGCCTTGGACTCAAGCCTCTGGAGCACCCCTTCTTCCCTAGAGTGGGGCCAGGTCTGTGCCCTGCCCCCTAAGGGTAATATTACAGTTACAACCTTATCTCGTAGGCCTGAGTTGCTAGAGGGTGCCTCAGAGTCACAGATCCTGGCTCTATGAGCAACCTGCCTCCACAGAGAGTGAAACTGCACCCTAAGACCCAGATGCCACAAAGGTTTGAGAGACACTGAACCTATGTCCCCAGCCCCACAGCCACTCTGAGCACCTGTATGTGAAACTCAGCACCACTGCAGCAGCTTGTAGGACATGTCAGACCTGACACCAAGAGAGGTCCTGTCACCTATGTTTTTCCCATTGTAGGGAAAACGGGAATAGGAGAACCCAAAATCCCTTGTCCCTTAGGATGTTAACAACCTATGCTGCCACCTTGGATAAAACAAACTTTTATAGCCTAAGCCACTGAGGCACTCACTGTTATTGCTGATGCTGAATGCAGCCAAAGAAGCTGCACTGAGACTATGCCATTGCACTTACCTGGAAATAGTCACCACATCCTTCCAAATTGCACACTAAGATCCAACTGTAGGTGAAAGCTCTTCTCTGTGAAAGACACTCTAGAAAGTTTGAAACAGGAAATATTTCCACCAGATTCACACACATCAATGTGGAGACACATACACACACACAACAACAATGGAAATATGACACCGCTGAAGGAACATAATCATTCCCTAGCAACAGACCTCACTGAAAGAAAAAAAAAAACAACAAATAGCTGAAAAAGAAACTCAAAATAATGATCTTAAGGGTACTCAACAAAATACAGTAAAATACAGATAGACAATTCAATGAAATCTGAAAAACAATTCATGATATGAATGAAACATCCAGTGTTCATTAATTGGACAATATTAATATTGTTAAGATGGCCATAGTCCTTAAACCGACCTATGAATTCAACACAATTCCTATCAAAATTCCAGCTATCCCTTTTGCAGAAACTGACAAGCTGATCCTAAAATTAATATGAAAATGCAAGAAATTCGAATAGCCAAGATAATTTTGAAAAATAAATAAACTTGGAGAACTCATACTTTCCAACTTCAAAACTTACTAAACTGTTACAGTATTTTTTAAATGTGTATTACTGGCAAAAGATCAATATACATAATCACTGAAATAACACATAAATTGAGCGTTCAGAAATAAACCTAAGCATCTATGGTCAACTGATGTTCAACAAAGAGTCCATGACAATTCAATTCAGGAAAGAATCATCTTTTCAATAAACTGTGCTGAGACAAATGGATTTCTACATAAAAAAAAAGAAAAAGAATTTGTACCCCTACCTCACTCCATATACAAAAATCAATTCAAAATGGATCAGAGATCTAAATGTAAGAGCTAAAACTATGAAGCTCTTAGAAGAAAACACAGACAAATCTTTGTGACTTTAAATTAGTCAATGGATTCTTATATATGACAACTAAAGCGCAAGCAAATCCTCAAAATAAATATATAAAGTAAACTTTATCAATATTTAAACCTTTGTGCTTTAAAAGAAAGTGAAAAAATAACCCACAGAATGGGAAAAATTTTGCAAATCATTTATTTAATAGGTGTTTAGTATCCAAAATATATAAAGAATGCTTACAACTCTTTAATAAAAAGATAATCTAATATATGCACCTAACACTGGAGCTCCCAAACTTATAAAACAATTACTACTAGACCTAAGAAATTAGATAGATGGCAACAAAATAATATTGGAGGACTTCAGGTCTCCACTGACAGCACTAGACAGGTCAGCAAGACAGAAACTCAACAAAGAAATAATGATTTAAACTATACCCTAGAACAAATGGACTTAACTGACATATATATATATATATACATACACAAAAAATAAATGAAACTAAAAACTGGTTCTTCGAAAAGATAAAATTGATAGACTATTAGTGAGATTAACCAAGAAAAGAAGAGAGAAGATCCAAATAAGCTCAATTAGAAATCAAATGGGAGATATTACAACCAATACCACAGAAATACAAAAGATCATTCAAGACTACTCTGAACACTTTTATGCACACTAACTAGAAAACCTAGAGGAAATGAATAATTTCTGGAAATATAGAAGCCTCCTAGGTTAAACCAAGAAGAAATAGAAACTCTGAACAGACTAATAATAAGTAGTGAAATTGAAACAGTAATAAAAATTACCAACCAAAAAAACTCCAGGACCAGATGGATTTACAGCTGAATTCTATCAGACGTTCAAAGAAGAATTGATACCAATTCTATTGAAACTATTTCAAAAAATAGAGAAAGAAGGAATCCTCCCTAAATCATTCTATGAAGCCAGTATTACCCTAATACCAAAACCAGGAAAGGACATAAAAAAAGAAAGAAAGAAAGAAAGAAAGAAAGAAAGAAAGAAAGAAAGAAAGAAAGAAAGAAAGATATAAAGAAAGAAAGAAAGAAAGAAAGAAAACTACAGACCAATATCCCTGATGACTATAGAAACAAAAAAAAATCTCAACAAAATGCTAGCTAACCAAATTCAACAGCACATCAAAAAGATAATACACCATGATCAAATAGGTTTCATACTAGGGATACAAGGTTGGTTTAACATACACAAGTCAATAAATGTGATGCACCACATAAACAGAAGTAGAAACAAAAAGCACATGATTATCTCAATACATGCAGAACAAGCATTTAACAAAATCCAGCATCCCTTTATGACTAAATCCCTCAGCAAAATTGGCATAGAAGGGACATACCTTAAGGTAATAAGGTGGCATCTATGACAAACCCACAACCAACATTTTGGTGAATGGGGAAAAGTTGAAAGCATTTCTCCTGAAAACTGGAACAAGACAAGGATGCCCACTTTCATCACTTATTCAACATAGCACTGGCAGTCCTACCCAGAGCAATCAAATAAGAGAAAGAAATAAACGGCATTCAAACTTGCAAAGAGGAAGTCAAATGTCTCTGTTTGCCAATGATATGATCAAACACCTAGAAAATTCTAAAGACTCATCCAAAAAGCTCCTAAATCTCATAAATGAATTCAGTAAAGTTTCAGGATACAAAATTAATGTACACAAATCAGTAGCACTGATATACACCAACAGCTACCAAACTGAGAATCAAACAAGAACTCAACCCCTTTATAACAGCTGAAAAAAATAAAATAAAAACCTTAAGAATATACCAATATACCTAACAAAAGAGGTAAATGATCTCTACAAGGAAAACTACAAAACCCTGCTGAAAGAAATCA
>CAUYLG010049366.1:0-45603 GCA_963573385.1 Cacajao melanocephalus | reverse complement strand
CCTTCCCGGGTTCAGCTGTGCTTACTGTGAAACTCTCAGTCCTCAGCGCTTCCAATTGCTGTTCTCCTTGTGGGAACGGGACCAGCCGAGCCGGACTCAAAGGGCACCCCGTCCGGTATACTCTGCGCCGAGAAGCGCCGCACCGGGGCGCCGGCAAAACAGCCGTGCCGGCCAAAAAAGTCGCGCTGGCGACCCATGTGGCTCCTCCCCCGGGAATTTCCCAGTTTGTGTTCCACAGAAATTCGTCTGAAATTGCGGCGTCCACTCGCTCTCTGTGCTTTCACTGGGAGCTAAAATCCTGAGCTGTTGTTAATCGGCCATTTTGGATCTCTCCACTCGGTGATGAAATTTTTTCTGTTTCTTAGTTTTCCTTTGGCGGACGCCCCTTCCCTGCACAGCTGGACCTTCCTGGTTCAGCTGTGCTTACTGTGAAACTCTCAGTCCTCAGCGCTTCCAATTGCTGTTCTCGTTGTGGGGATGGGACCAGCCGAGCCAGACTCAAAGGGCACCCCATCCTGTATACTCTGCACCGAGAAGCGCTGTGCCGGGGCGCCGGCAAAACAGCCGTGCGGGCCAAAAAAGTCGTGCTGGCGACCCGTGTGGCTCCTCCGCCGGGAATCTCCCAGTCTGTGGGCAACAAAAATTCGTCTGAAAGTGAGGCGTCCACTGGCTCTCTGCACTTTCACTGGGACCTACAATCCTGAGCTGTTGTTAATCGGCCATCTTGGATCCCTCCAGGAACACTTTTATACTGTTGGTGGGAGTGCAAATTAGTTCAACCATTGTGGAAGACAGTGTGGCAATTCCTCAAGGATATAGAAATAGAAATTCCATTTGACCTAGTAATCCCATTACTGGGTATATATCCAAAGGATTATAAATCATTTTATTATAAAGACACATGCACACATATGTTCATAGTGGCACTGTTTACAAAGCAAAGACCTGGAACGAACCCAAATGCCCATCGATGATAGACTGGACAAGGACAATTTGGCACATATACACCATGGAATACTACACAGCCATAAAAAACGATGAGTTTGTGTCCTTTGTAGGGACATGGATGAATCTGGAAACCATCATTCTCAGCAAACTGACACAAGAACAGAAAATCAAACACCACATGTTCTCACTCATAGGCGAGTATTGAACAATTAGAACACACGGACACAGGGAGGGGAGCATTACATACTGTGGTCGCATAGGGGAGGGACAGTGGAGGGGAGGGACAGCAGAGGGTAGGGAGGTTGGGGAGGGATAACATGGGGAGAAATACCAGATATAGGTGTTGGGGGGATAGAGGCAGCAAAGCACACTGCCATGTATGTACCTATGCAACAATTTTGCATGTTCTTTACATGTACCCCAGAACCTAAAGTACAAGAAAAAAATATATATATAAAACACCTGAAAACATTACTCTAACTTTTCATCAGCCTTTCTGTGTAAAAACTGGCCATAAAGAAATTATCTGACCTTCCTTCTTGACTGTAGGTGATAAGACCCTCACTCTAGAGAGGGTCTTGCCCCGTACGCAGAAGGAAGGAATGCTACTCAGAGATGTCAAGAGGAATCCAGACAGACAGGCCTTGCTGTGTTTTCCCTCTCAGTCTATTGGTGTTAGACCATACCCCTTTGTCCAATCACATTTCTGTGTGTCTGTTTATACTTTGTTGAACTTAACTGTAAAAATGGATGATTTCCCTGTATCTTTGGGTCTTCATTCTGGACTTTACTGTGTATACATATTAAATAAATTTGTATGCCTTTTTCCCAATTAATTTGTCTTTTTGAGTTGATTTTTCAGTGACTCTTCAGAGGCCAAAAGGGTATTTTCAAACACTGGAGCTCTAGCATTAAAAAGCAATGAAAACAGACCTAAAATAGTCACAAAACCACTTCATCTTATATTTTTATCCACACATTCTAAATGTGTTCCCATTATCTACATATATCCATGAGCTAGATGGGGAGTGCTGATATCCAAGTTAAAGGTGATGCGATCAAACTTCTGGGCCGTATGGCCTTGGTTTGACCTCCTGTTTAGGTATTGATGTTTTCTCTTAAGCTCAGTTGTGGCATTGTTTCAACCCTAGATGTCATTCAATATGAGGTTTTACAAAAAACTCCACCTCCTTTCATTAATTTTTTCTTGGCTGAAGCTTTTAAAAAATGTTAATCTATAGATCCTCCTCCTTCACAGTTACATTTGCCAGAGAAGTAGGAGCCAAACAATTAAATTCCCCATAGGTGCTGGGTGTAATAATTCCTCATGAATCAGAAGATTAAGCATGGCAACAACAAATGGAACAAGATGGTCTAAGCTCCGTTTTTCCTACAGAACAGCAAATAGTTGCAAATCAAAAGGCAGTTCTCCTTAATTACCGCCGTATGAGGCAGTAGGCTAAAAGCAGGCTCATTTGGTAATGTTTTCTATGTGGCTACGGTATGTACACACAGTGCAGACCTTTATGCACTGTCTAATAGACAATATTATATACTAGGGCATTGCTGACATTCATTTTTTGTGGAGATACAACTGGTATGCCCAGGACACTGGCCTCCAAGCTGTGTGTGCACTGAACTAAAGGAACAGTTTTGCTTGCTCAAGCCAGGCAAGACTATTTATACTTAAACACATTCTTTACTGCTTATAACATGCTGTATTAGGTGACAGTCCGTGAGCAGGACAGGCTGCAATCATGGGCTGTGATCTCAGGGAGTCCTGCAAGCTGTAGCTTGTAGCGAGATTCACCAAGTTGACACATTTTTTCTTTCTCTCTTTACCGTAGAATCAGCTACCCTGCTGATCTAGAGGCCTTTGGGGACATGAACTCTTATAGCAGGAGTCAAAGAACTGGTGTAAGAAAATGAATAGCAGAGCCATAGTGTTTTATCCCCTCTCTGCACTCCCCAAATTAGACTGCTTGTTTATTGAAATTGGTCAAACAGTTTAATTAGCATTCCATGTTTGTTATTTCTTTAATCAAGGTTTCAAACAGAACAAGGCAACAAGCCAGGCCAGTAATGAGTCTCCTCCACCTACTCTTAAGTTAAATACTTGCTGAGATACCCATTGGTTTCCCAGAGACATCTCATCACTGATGTACTTTCACTTATCATCAGGGTTATTGGGCACTGTTCATAAATGCGTACTAATTGGCAGTAGGTGATGTATATATTTATGTAAATTTACAGTTATATATAGGTACCCATAAACATGTGTTTCTTTTTTTTTTAAATGAGAGAAGTTGAGTATTTTTCTGATGGAATTTGAGAGATTGCGACAGCCATCTATGAGGAAATATGATTCACAAGATCTACTGACACATGTTTGAAAACCCATAAATTAACCTTCCTCCTTTTATAAAGTTCACATGAGACATAAGAAATTTTTTAATTAATAAAAATTCTCTGAAAAAGGACTTAAGTATTTAATTACTTGGGTTCCCACAACAAGTTGAGGTATTTGTAAAAGAAATGTCAAAGTTCAGGCAAATGGCTTTCATCATTTTGTTTCATCCAAAATACTGCCCTACTTTTAGCTGCAAATGTAGATGACTTAGGCAGTGTTAAAGAAATTATGCAAATTCTAATTGCAAACAGTTTTCTTTTTAGCATTTTTAATTTAGAATAACTGTAGTAATTATTTGAAAACCCTTTCAAATCTTACACTTAATAAAAGGAAATTTTATGCAAACAATGAAAGAGAATTTCAAAGCAGTAAGTGAGGGTGATGCTGGTTTGCCTTCAGGGGCTAGTTAAGCTAGAGGAGTTTATTTCTGATCTCTATACTTTTAGTATCATGATCTACCAAGGTCTTGGCCGCTCTACAGAGAATAGCAAAGGGAACGAAGACTAGTTCCTACTATCATATTTGAGGTACAGGATATGAAGGAGGAAGGGTCACATTCCACTGGGTGGCTTATGTGGCCATTTCCCCAGCTTTGCAGATGTACTAGGCAAAATAGAATAGTGGCTAAGAAGGATTACAGAAACTAGAGTCAGACTTCTTGCATCCAGATCCCAGCTCTGCGCTTTGCTGGCTGTGTGACCTCACCTCTCTAAATCTGTTTCCTCATCTGCACAATGTAGATAATATTTATACCTGCCTCATATGATTGGAGGATTTAGTGTGTTAATACACATGAAGGGAAGCCCTTATAACAGTGTCTGGCATAAAGCAAGGGCTATGCACCCATTATTATTACAAGGGCTATTATTTTTAAAATGTGAACTAGGCCAAGTGCAGTGGCTCACACCTGTAAGCCAGCGTGGGAGGCTTTGGGAAGTAGAAGCAGGAGGATTGCTTCAGGCCAGGCCAGGAGTTCAAGACCAGCGTGGGTAACATAGCAAGACCCTATCTCTACAAATACATTTTTAAAAGTTAGAGGGGCAGTAATGTGTGGCTTCAGAGCCAGGTTGATTTGGGTACAGTGACAGGCTCCCCATCATGGGCTGTGTGGCTTTGGGACAAGTTACTTAAACTCTGTAAGCCTCTATGGTCCTTAACTGTAAAATGAAGATAATAAAATAAAATAAAATTTACTTCAAAACTTCTTCCGAGGCCTCAATCATCCTGTGAGGATTAAATGAGATTAAGCATGTGAGAAGCATTTGGCCTTAGCATCTGACACACAGTGCCAGGTAATGGAGAACAGGGTGTCTCAACCTCATCACTACGAACATTTTAGGTCAGTTAATTCATTGTTTGGGGCTGTTGTAATCCTGTGCACTATAGGACGTTTAGTAACATCCCTGTCCTCGACACACTAGATGCCAGTAGCAGCCCTCCTCCTCCCCACTGCCACACCAGCTGTCGCAACCAAAAATTCCTCCAGACATTGCCAATGTCTCCTAGGAGCAGGGGAAATTTGCCCTTGGTTGAGTGAGAATCAACACTATAGTAAGGGTAGGCTGAGAGAGAGGAAGTGTAGGAAGAAACAGGAGCATCCACTTGTGATTTTCCTCTTTGATGAAGCTAGCCTGTTGTTAATGGGAAGATGGAAGGAATAAAGTCAGAGGAAACAACTATTGTGTCCAGTTCCTTCTAAATCCTGGGGAGCTCTTTAGAGGTCTGTAGTTACAGTGTCTAGAGATTCTTTAGATGCCTCAGAGCTCTATTTCTTTCACTAGCTTTCCTCCCAATTGATGGGCGCCTCCTGAGCCCCACTCCCTTGGTCTCAGAGAGCATCCCTTGTTAGAGGAAGGCCTGTGAAATAAGACCTGTATCTTTTGTCTCAATTAACAAAGCACATTGCAAGAGTAAAATTGCTAGCTTCAGTTTCAAATCTTCGAAGAAGGTAAGGAAATCAGGGCTATGCCTTACATTTCAGCCTGTTTTTATTTGGTCTTGCTTCCTCTTATTAATGGGCCTTTCTGGTTATTTCAACTGAAATGAAGATGGAATGATTTAAGGATTAGAATGGCAGGAAACAGTAAAATGGTTTTGCCATATATTCAACTAATATTCATCAGGAGTTTATCACAGGCCAGGCACCCTTCAGAAGGTTTGGAATACATCTGGGGACCAAACAGGTAAAAATGCCCCCCTTCATAAAAATTAGCTAATCAAATGTTTAGAGTAGTAATAGCCCTATTGAACAAGGATGTGCATATGGGCTAAGATTGATCTCGAACCCTATTGACTCCAATTTCCTCCTTCACATCCATTCTGCTACCAATTTTCCTTCTCTTCCAGACTTATTGCCCTTAATTTGCTGTACTATGGAACTGAAATGCAATAGGTGAGCTGAATATAGCTTTTTGAATGTAACTCTTAATCTTCTTTCTGTCAGTTGCAGGCTTGAAAGATGAAAAAGAGCCATCCTATCTTGATCAAAAGAGATATTTGCTCCCAGGTTAAGAGCCTGGTCTTCATGTCATAGGCTCCGGGCTGCTTGAATCTCTATGATTCTCACAATCACAGTTTTGGGGGTGACAAATACTAGTAAATCCTCCCCACTTCCCACCTTTGTTGCACAGCACATACAGGTGAGCCACCCCTTGGATTGTTTTCTGCCCAAACTTTCTCTGCTACAGTGTCTCTATGGCCACATAAAAAAGTTTTGACAGAACAAAATGAAACTCCAGTTAACAGGCCAAGCTTTGAGGCTAGGATTCTAGATATGTGGGCACATTAGTCTCCAAGGAATAGCACATATTCTTGTGGAGAATGATCCATTATTTTGGATCAAAAGCTTGTCTACTTCTCTGTGGGCTAGGTATTGAATATAAGTGGGAACTAGATTAAAAAAGGAAAAGGTGATTATGAAACAGAATTTAGTGCCATCACTAGGCCTCCTGTTTGTAGGAACAATTCCTGGGGATTCATCATTGGTATGCCAAGCAATTATGGGTTGCATTTCAAAGGGAACTTAAGGCAGGAGACATACTTGGACCCCAAGTTTAGGGGTGGAAAGGAACGAGAGACTAACAGGTGTTTGATTTTGTGTTGCTTTTCAGATTCTGGGCTTTTTACTTTGGCATTTATTTTATGACAATATTTTTCTACCACAATGTATAATCTACTATGGAGAGAAACTTTTCTTTTTAAACTCATATAGAACATTGAATTAAAAGGTACTAATGAAATTTTTTATTCCACATTGCCCCTGACATACAAAACAGAGTTTATACCATCAAAAGTGTTATTAGTTGGCTTGGAAAGATTTGAAAGTCATACTGAGTACATAGGTTTATAGTTCTGTAAGTCAGTTTAAAAATATTATGTGGTCTTGCAGTCTTAGCATCTAGTAATTAACCATATATGACGATTCAACCAATCATTGAACTTGGTTCACAAATGTGCAATACTTGGGATTATTTCCTGCAAACTTAATTAAGGGAAAGCAAGTTTAGACAGTCTGTACCAGAGGAAAATGTGTATCTTTTCTTCTGAGCTTTTTTTGTTCTGTGACTCATCTAATATTTCTTCTCCTGAATATTTGAGAAGTCAAGGTTTACTTAGCTCTTTGCAGCAAAGCCAAGTGGTCTAGGTAAAGCTTATACAAGATGTTAGGCCGTGGTGCGTAGAGAGGGTATAAAGGGTCGTGCTTCCTGTGGGGAAGGGGCAAGTCAGATTTTCAAGCCAAACAGAAATTTGCTGTAGTAATTACCCTTTATCATTAATGACAGACAATTGCCATAGCAACTGGCTGCCACCTGTCTCTCACATACCAGCTCTGCACGCTCTGAAACAAAATAGGAGCACACTGCCTAGTCAGTTGTGGAGCCACAAGTCTGAAGTAGGGATGGAACTCTGTATTGATATTAAAATTTAGCTAGTGCCATGCATGGTTCTTTGTGCTCGTGGAATAGTAAATAACAATACAATTTAAGAAAAATGATTTTTTAAAAAAAGAAAACAAATAAATAGTGACCCAGGATAGTGTAATTGTTAAAAGCACAGCTCTGGAGTCAGAAGAAAGTAGAGTGTGAACCCTAGCTTCTCTGCTTACTGGCTGAATGACCCTGGACAAATGGCTTAACCTCCCTAAGCATCATGAGGTCAAACTTATAGGCTGTTAAAAGGATTAAGCTGGATAATGTTTGTTAAGCACTTAGCCCAAAGTGAGCACTCCATCCGTGCTGGCCGAAAACATTCACTGCCTAGTAGCAACGTGCATTGGGCACATGGCAAGGGCATGATGCACAGTTCTTGTTGACTTGGTGAATTAGATCGCTAGTAACCGTTACTCAGGGAATTCAGGTCTCCAAGTTACACGCTGTACAAGCTATTTCTCTGCTTCACTTTGTATGTATATAGGTGGACAGAGGCACGTAGAGACAGCCTTTGAGTGATATAATTTTGATCTTCTCCACATTTTAGAAATGTGTTCTCAATACCAAAGAGTTCAGCAGGTCATTTACTCTTTCTAATGACACTCTATATAGACAAATCTCAGTGACGGCTGAAATTAGTTTTTCTTTTGAATCTCCTTGATTATGTCTCCAGCCTCTTTAGCACTCTTCTTACCCCCTGAGTCTTGGCACTGTGCTAAGGCCAATTAGAGACATTAACCACTCGGTGCCTACAGTAGAAGCATTTCTTTTTGTCATCAGGGTGGTGAGAACGTACCAAATTTTCTTTTTCTTTGACCTCTGTGACAAAGAAAATGTTTAGTAACTAGAATGGGTGTTATAACCTGTGTATACCCTTACCCTAATATTTATCATATAATGGTAAAATAAATTAGGATTTGCCCAATCCTAAACTGTATAGAAGCACATAATCTAAAAATCATAAATTTCTCTTTTAGCTAATAATTGCCTGAATGCTGTTCTAGACATCAGTCCCCTACACCAGAACTACAGTCATCTTTGGCACCTCCTTCTCCATCACCCAGCATATTTGAATCCTGCAGTTTGTCACCTCTTAAACAGCCCCTACTTTCTGGTTTTCTGTTTGAAGTCACTGCTTTTTCTTAGTTTAGGCCTTACTGTCTCCCCCTGAATTTCCGCAACAACCTACTAGCTAGTCTTTTCCTCTGCTGTTCATTTTCCACACTTCAGTCAGCATAATTTTATAAAATGCTAATGTAATCATGTTACTGTCCTTAAAAAAGAAGTTTTAGTGGGTTTTCATAACCTCCATGATAAAGATCTTCAGCCATCTGTTTCTGCTCACCTTTCTAGTCACATCTTCTGAAGTGATGACTTTTCTCCAGGGATACCAGCCTACACCAGGCCATTCCATGCTTCTTATTTTTGTCTAGGCTTTCTTCTATGTGTAATATCCTTCATTCTTACTCACTCTTCCAAGTCCTACACAGCCATTATCTTCTGTTTAAAGATTTTCCATTTACCTTTCCTCTAAATACCACAACTCCCCTCTTTGTTATAGTTCACACGTTGATCATAATTCCATTGTCTTTTTTTAAAATTTCTTACTTCATGTGGATCACTTCAAATACTCTGATCCATTGTCTTAAATAATATTTCATTCTTCCCTATTAGTCTCCTTGTGTCTTATGGTAAAGTCTGAGTCTTACTCATTTGTGATACCCTTAGTGTCTGATAACATAGTAAGTCCTTAAAATTTTGTTGACATAAAACACATTTTTTAAACATTTCTACGAACAACATGGTCTTTTTGTGTGGTGTGCTAATAAAAGAACTTTACTGGAATCATGTTTTTCTATTATTCATGGATTGCCATATAGGATTCATAAAACTGTAGGCTTGTCACATCCTACTTTGAAAAAAAAAGTGATGATATAGTTCTCCGCCTCTCATAACTAAGATTATTTTTATATTTGATAAATACAAAAACTGCTCACATAATGTTAAAAATCAGGATATAAGGCTGGGCACAGCGGCTCAAGCCTATAATCCCAGCACATTGGGAGGCTGAGGCAGGCAGATCACAAGATCAGGAGTTCAAGACTAGCCTGGCCAACATGGTGAAAACACTGTCTCTACTAAAAATACAAAAATTAGATGGACATGGTGGCAAGTGCTTGTAATCCCAGCTACTTGGGAGGCTGAGGCAGAATTGCTTGAATCGGGAGGAGACAGAGGTTGCAGTGAGCTGAGATCGTGTCACTGCACTCCAGCCTGGGTGACAGAATGAGACTCTGTCTTAAAAAAAAAAAAACCAAAAACCAAAAAACAAAAACAGCAACAGCAACAAAAAACCCAGGATATAAAATTTTATATTTATAGTAACCTAACTTAGTTAAAAAAAAAAACCACCAACAAGAATATATAAAGCTTAGAAGAAAAGACATACAATATCACTGGTGTTTACTTGTGGGTGAAAGTATTATGGATAATTTTTATTTTCTTGTATGTTTTTGCATATTCCAGATTATTTACAAAGACCATGTATTTTATAATTAGAACAAATTTGTTCACAGTAATTGAGGTGGATGTTATTTTTCTTCAGAAAGCTTAGCTAAACTTGCTCACTCTTGTTACTTAGCAAAGAAGGTAGGGAACTGATTGTTTAGCCATCTTCTCAACACTTTCCCTTTGCTATAGGATTTAAAGAACTCAGGAAGGTAGGCTGAAGTCACTATTTCCACTAGATGTCACCAAACTACTGGCAATAGTCGCTCAAATGTTCTGCGCATATTCAGTTTTTAGAAGCATTTAAATCCCATTATTCAGTATTCCTCGTTATCACACAAAGCATTCAAAATTTGAAGAATTAGTAAGAAACTGCATATTACATAAGGTTCTGGCCCTTTGTATAACAAGTGAAGGCTTATATGGAACCTTTGACTTTATGTAATCTATATTTTATTAGCTTCTTAATATAAACGTGAGGAGAAAATTGATATCGGGCCCCTGTTTAAAATGTTTAAAAAATTATTTCCAGGTGATTTTCAGCTCTCCTTTTTAAAAAATACATGGAGCAAAAAAGGAAAGAATCCTGAAACTCCTTTCTAAACAATATTTTTTAGCCTAATATAGCTTTCATCGTTGAATGTCTTTTATTCATGGTTAATGAATAAACTCTTATGGTATTGGGATGATTTTCAGGACATTTTAATTTATTATAGAAAATCTGTTTACAGTTCATTTTATATGTCAGAAAGCAAAGCAAATAACTCTTCCTTGAGGAATAAAATAGGCTTCCCTTCTCTAATCTAACAAAGGGCAGCTAAGAGAGCCATGTTTCTTTAAATGTAAGAACCTATTTACTGTGTAGATTAAAAACCGGCCTTTTTTTTCCTGATTGGCTCAGTTAACAACTAGAGTGAGAGGTTAGAGGAAGCTTGTTTCCAATCATTTTAGCTTACCAATGAAAATAATTGGCCAGTTAAAAGACATTTAAATTAGGCAGTGGGCTCTTGGAAAGAAATCTTTGTACTATATTCTACATTATTGCTCTCCACTCTGGTGTTTGGTTTTTTAAGATGTGTTGTACTATTTTTCTTAAACTTCACACAGGACAAGCCATAACACAACAGTTTGTAAACAAAAATCTGACTAAAGTTTAGACTTTTTTTCGAAAATGTTTTTTTTTTCAATTGCTACCCTTTCAAAATAGCAGACGCTATTAAATAATTCCTGTTCACAGTGTTAAGGATTCCTGATTAATGTCTAATTTTAAATTTCTTCTGTCCTTTTAGATGGCTGTTATAACATATTCTCAGTGTAAAAACTCAAAAATAGAGAACATTACTGATGATAACCATGGGTTTACTTATGAGAAAATAGCCGCTCTTCATTTAAAAACGATGAAGACCAAACCAAATTAGCAAGCTCCCATCAGCATCCACATATCTTAGGTAATTTCTGAAACATTTTTAAACAGAGGAAGACAAATGACATTGATCATCACATTTCAAATGTTATCAACCCAAAACAAATTAATCTGCATTGCATCAGGTATCTGAACTTCCATGAACTAGAGAATATTAGGGTTAATATTAACAAATTAACAAATCTCATCTTACTTTGTTTGGTGCAGAAACCATGAATTATAAGCACTATATAGATATTATGGAAGGCAGAATAACTTCAGTATTATGGGATTCTAGCTTCTGCAAGTATTCATCAGTTACAGCCTGAAATTTCTGTGGTTGGTTTGTGTCCTAAACACTGTTTTGCTGATTATACATGTACAGTTCCATTATACAAAGAAATCAGATCTGTGTTAAATCCTCTTGCAATATTGTAGTATGTAGTATGTAATTGCAATTGAGTTATGCTGCCCCCAAGCATCTCCTTCAAATTTCTTTACCTGAACCTTTCATATGAAATATTCATCTGAGTCACTCTGATATGGTGACAAGCCCCAGTTGTAAAGTGGAGAAGCCATTTTTAGACATCCTTCTCCAGATATTTGAATTTGCTTCTCCACAGTACTTTAAAGATGAATAGCCTCCATCAGCTACATACAAGGCCTCATCAGCTCACCCCCTTGACACATTTTAAAATGTTATCATTCAATATCTTCCTTTTCTGTGGCCACCAAAACTCCTCTATTTTAACTCCAAAGCATAGTGCATTTACTCCAATTATGTTACTTTTGTATTCACCATCTCTTTGCTGCAAATGATTATTGCAACTGTTGGTGGAGACAGGACTTTTACTGGTCGGCTCTCATCCATGAAATTACATAGGCCCCTGAGAGTCTAAAATTGCAACTTTACATCTTTTGAAACAAAAGTTCATTTTAAGGTGGGTTAATTTCTTTAAAGTTATCTGTGGTAATTTGCTGCAGTTCTTTAACTTCCTATTTTTAATGAATGCTCCAGGGCAAACTTGACGTGAGGGGTTAGTTTTTAGAAATGAAAGGTATTATTATCCACTCAATGTGGTAAAAAAGAAGTCCGGCACTAAATTTTATATTATTGTTTGCTTTGGGAATCAGCCATGAAAATTTGCTCAGCTCATTGCTAAAGGATATTGAAACACATTTCTTGCCAACATGGTGTCATCTGTAGTGTGGACAGAGCCTTCACACTGACAAATACTACATGAATGGCTGTTGGAGCCAGTAGGCGCTCCTGATGATTAACTATAAAAATGCTTTTGACTCTGGTTGCTGACAGGAATGACAATGCTTTGGCCAGACTGGCCTCCTTCTGGACACCAAAGGATGTTCCAGTCTTGGTTTTACCATCTGGTTTCAATACAAGCCAGGAGCAATGAAGAGAAGTCTTTTAAAGAGGCAGCAATATACTAATTATTCTGGCTGTATAATCTTTCTTTGGTAAGTGAAAAAGTGTACTTAGGCCTGGAGAACAATGCAATAGCTTCTGAAATTCTAATTTTTAGGATAGGTAAAGGTGTTTTGAGCATCTCATAAGGCAAGGGGATCTGATGGTATGAGTTCCAAATAAGCCTTATGTGGAAATGACAGTTAAATGCATGAGTTGTACTATGGTGTTGGTTTAGTGCCTGAAGGAAGACCAAGCATACATTTTATAAGAAACGTGTTCTTCTAAGCAAACCTAAATCTATCTAGTCAGTGGGTGCAAGAATTCTTAACCCTGTAAATCATAGTGAAAGCAGCAACAATGATATTTATTGATACCTTATAATTTCCAAATGGCATTTAACTGGATTGATTTTTTGATCTTCACAAAAAAACTTGTGCAAAAGTATAAACAGATATTTTTATAGCTTCGATTTACATACAAGGAAAAAAATCAGAGAGATGAAATAACTTATCCAAGGTCACACAGCAAGTGGCAGGGAGCAGGGGTAGGGTGGGGGCAGTGAAGGAACACTAACTCTGGGGACTTGTTGCCAAAGCCAGTGTACTTTCTACTATACCACACTGCTGGATTTTCTTCTAGCAATGGTCTCACAGTTCAAGTGATTCCATGACTACAACTTCAAGAATAAAATATTGCCGTATTCTTCATGGTACCTGCCATCATTTTATATAGAATGGTTTCTATATCTGAGTCTCAAATGTCATGGACTATTTGTTATACCAATATGATGATGAGATCTTGAATTGTGTAGGTGTGTGGCATAGACTAGAATTGATTTGGGGGTGAAAGTGTGGAGAGTGCCTGTGTGTTGGGGTCTCAAAAGGGCTTATTTGTAGAGTAGTGTTGCCTGAATAATGCTTGGAACAAATCTTAACATTTCTCTGTCCCAGAGTTGCCTCTTTTCTTATTCCTGTCTGTTATATCGTACATCTTTAATGTAAATTGAATGGTACTTTCATAAAAGAGAGAGAGTAATGATAAAGGCAAAGCTATCTGAGCAAAAATATTTTCTTTGATGAGACATTTGGCTAATATCTGGGTTAAATGATTTCCTGATTATTACTATAAAAATAAAGCAGGGGCATAATGAAAACACTGGAATCCCCGCCAACAGTGACCTGAAACTGACGTATACTGCCCTCATTTGTTGAACCACAATTAGACTCCTCTAGAATATTCTTTTAAAACTTATTTATGGTAGGAGAGAAAAGTAATATCTTTTTCCTCACCCACCACAAGGCTTATGGCTGAGAGGCCTCTATAACAAAAGATGGATTAATGAGAGAAAAGCATACAAATTTATTTAATATAAGCTTCATGTGATGCAGGAGCCTTCAGAAATGAAGACCCAAAGACACAGGAGACTCTGTGCATTTTTATGGATAATCATGTAAAAATGTGATTGGAGGATGAAGTATAAGACCTAATACTAATAAACTGGGGGAAATTAGCAGAGCCTGTTCAGATTCTTTTCTGTGCCTCTGTGTCTTCAGCCATTTATTTCCTCTTGGTATAGGGAGGACCCCTTTGGAATGGGGATCTCATGATCTACTTCAGGAGGAGGTCAGCTAGGTTTTACGACTTGCTTTGGGGGAGAGGAAAAGAGGGGGATTCTAGTTTCTACGTCCCATTTCAGGGGAGAGCGGACAGGAGGTCAGAGAGACTGTCCTGCTTCTGCTATTTTCAGAAATGCCTAATGCTAGATTTTGGAGTACCCTATCCTAAACCCTGTCACTAAACAGAGAATCAAAGTATCTCAAAGCCTGTTTGAATGTTGTCAAGTATAGATTTACATGTATACATCATAATATATTATACACACATAGGTATACATACTTATTTACTTACATGTTTTTAGATTGCAAAGCAGAACAAATCTGGGGTAGGCATTAAAGTATTTTTTGAGAAAGTTGAATCAAAATATAATTTTCTTTTAACTTAAGTCTCTTCTGTTTAAAATAGGCATTTTTATTTGCCAATGTTTAAGATGTTGCATTTGAAGGAAGCCTCATTCTCTCTGGAGGTCACAGGCAATAACTGGCCACCTGTGATCTGGAGGAGTTTAGCCTCTGAACATCATCTCTTCAAGCAACTGCCCTTATAGTAAAAAAATGAATTGAGTGCCTGAAATGAAAAGGATCATTTTAAAGAGATTCTTCTGAACTTGTTGGGAAGTTTTGATACAAAGCAACATTTACTCCTCTCTTGGGGAACAGTGAGGGAGGATGGTGACCTGTCTCACACTTAAATCACCTGGACAGAACAAGGAGACCTGTTGGGTGACAGATATCAAAACCTGGTCTCCCTCATATCTGCATTTCTCTAACCAGATCAAGGAACTCATTCAATTCCTACTTGTGGCTGACAGTCTGTAAAACCTGATGTCTTCATCCCTGGTATGAGGTTAGCAGTTGGGCTCCTTGGGTTTCCGTCTCACTATGAAATCTCAGCTTTAGCTACATTCACCACCCCATGGTTTCCTGACTATGCCGGTCATTCCTGGTACTGATCACTTGGTGATGCTGTTCTGCTCTCTTGTAACACTCCCTACATTTTCTCTGTATGCAAGTTCTTCTCATCTTTTAGAGAACAGGTTTTGCTGTCAACCAGACCTTGGTTGGAGTCCCACTTATATTGCTTACCAACTATGACCTTGGGAAAAATACTCTCTATAAATCAGTAAATGAGAATAATAATACTTAACTATTGGGTTGTTTTGAAGATTGAATAGAAATAACTCTTGTAAGGTATTTATTATAATTAAAACATAGTAAATAATCAGTAAATGTTTTTATTTCAGAAATAAGGTTAAACCATGACGACTCCTCAAGACCTTCTCTGGAGATTTGGGCTCATAGATTCCTTCTTTCTCTGAGTTCTAAAGTACTTTCGGAGGATTCAGCAGATAATTTTTAATGAATTAAATTCACACTACCTGACTTTAAACTATACTACAAGGCTACAGTAACCAAAACAGCATTGTACTGGTACCAAAACAGAGATATAGACCAATGGAACAAAACAGATTCCTCAGAAATAATACCACACATCTACAACCATCTGATCTTTGACAAACCTGATAAAAACAAGCCATGGGGAAAGGATTCCCTATTTAAGAAATGGTGTTGGGAAAACTGGCTAGCCATATGCAGAAAGCTGAAACTGGATCCCTTCCTTACAAAAATTAACTGAAAGATAAAATTAACTGAAGATGAATTAACTGAATACAAAAATTAACAAAAATTAACTGAAGATGAATTAACTGAATACAAAAATTAACAAAAATTAACTGAAGATGAATTAAAGACTTAAACATAAGACCTAAAACCATAAAACCCTAAAAGAAAGCCTAGGAAATATCATTCAGGACATAGGCTTGGACAAAGACTTCATAACTAAAACACCAAAAGCAATGGCAACAAAAGCCAAAATTGACAAATGAGATCTAATTAAATTAAGAGCTTCAGCACAGCAAAAGAAATATCATGACTGAACAGACAGACTACAAAGTGGGAGAAAATTTTTCCATCTGTCCATCTGACAAAGGGCTAATATCCAGAATCTACAAAGAACTTAAACAAATTTACAAGAAAAAGACAACCCCATCAAAAAGTGGGCAAAGATATGAACAGACACTTCTCATAAGAAGACATTTATGAGGCCAAAATATGAAAAAAAAAAAAAGCTCATCATCACTGGTCATTAGAGAAAACCACATTGAGATACCATCTCACGTCAGTTAGAACGGCAGTCATTAAAAACTCAGAAAACAACAGATGCTGGAGAGGATGTGGGAAAATAGGAACGCTTTTACACTATTGGTGGGAGTGTAAATTAGTTCAACCATTGTGGAAGACAGTGTGGTGGTTCCTAAAGGATCTAGAACTAGAAATACCATTTGATCCAGCAATCCCATTACTGGGTATATACCCAAAGGATTATAAATCATTCTGCTATAAAGACATATGCATACGTGTGTTTACTGTGGCACTGTTTACAATAAGAAAGACCTGGAACCATCCAAATGCCTATCAGTGATAAGACTGGATAAAGAAAATGTCACACATATACACCATGGAATACTATGCAGCCATAAAAAAGGATGAGTTCATGTCCTTTGCAGGGACATGGAGGAAGCTGGAAACCATCATTTTCAGCAAACTAACACAAGAACAGAAAACCAAACACCACATGTTCTCACTCATTAGTGGGAGTTGAAGAATGAGAACACATGGGCATAGGGAGGGGACCATCACACACTGGGGCCTGTTGATGGGTGGTAGGTTAGGGGAGGGAGAGCATTAGGAGAAGTACCTAATGTAGATGACAGGTTGATAGGTACAGCAAATCACCATGGCACCATGGCATGTGTATCACTATGTAACAAACCTGCATGTTTTGCACATGTACCCCAGAATATAAAGTATAATTAAAAATCATTATTTATTTATTTTTTGGAGACAGAGCCTTGCTTTATCATCCAGGCTGGAGTGCAGTGGTGTGATTATGACTCATTGCAGCCTTGACCTCCCAGGCTGAAACCATTTTCCTGATTCAGTCTCCAGAGTAGCTGGGACTACAGATGTGTGCACTCACACCTGACTAATTTTTTATATTTTGGTAGAGATGGGGTCTCCCTATGTTGCCCAGGCTGGTCTCAAACTCTTGGGCTCAACCAATCATCCCACGTTGGCCTCCCAAAGTGCTGGGATTATAGGTGTGAGCTACCACATCCAGATAAAACATGATTTATATTTTCACTATATACTCCTTAACAAATATGCTGGTATATAATCATGTTTTCAACAAATTATTGTTGGCTATTTAAAAAGTAAGACATAGGAATGTGTCATAGGAATATGCCTAAGGAATATGTGAACTAGCAGCCCTATTCAGGTGCACAGAGATAGAGATTGGGGGTAAAGATGGGGTGAGGGTAGAGAGGGAAAGAAAAGAAGAATGATTTACCACCTGTATTTTGTAACAGGCACTCTGCCAAGTCATCTAATGTAACACTCCCAACAACTCCACCCTATTTTATATAAGATAAGAGTGATGTGATAGCATCTCTGTTTTCTCAACTGAGGCTCAGGGTAGTTGGGTAATTGGAAACTATTCTGAGAAAAACTGGATTTAGATGTACCAAGAACTATACAAGCCAAAACTACATGAAATGGCAGTCAAGCTGAAGAGCTTCTCTTTACTAGCATTGTTTGTCTTTTAGCTCTGCATGCTTCTTTCTTGGACTTGGCTTCTGGGTCTCAGTTGCAAAATGAGCAGATGGTTCTTGAGTTTTTTCCTGCTGACCTTGAAGAACTTCCTGAGGGCTGCCTTCATCAAACCTTTACCAGAGCCTTTCAGTTTTGGAATGCCCCTTAAAGGACAGTAGTGACAGGGAAGCTGATTATTTCTGCTTTCATGGGCTTTGATGCTGGTGGCCTCTATGGAGGCCAATCCTAACCCTTGTCTTTGGAAAATCTAGATCAAACAAAATGAAACCGATGGTAGCATAGTTTCTATTTTCTGTGAAAATCAAGCAGATCAACTCAGTTCTTACCATACTATGAACAAGTACCAGGATGAAATTTGGCTGTGTGTGGACAGGTACCAGCATTAACTTTTCATCCTTATTTCATCTGTTTTCCCCCCATATCAACAGAAAGCCTATCTAGTTTAGCAACAATGCATCTTCTACTAATCATTAAATATTATGTATAAATTATAAGCATTCTGAGTTTATTCTGCTTAGTCATGTCTTTTGAAAATGCATTATAGATTCACAGAGCTGAAAAAAACTCAGATTTCTGATATTATGAGGTAAAGATTTCAGAGACAGTGCCTATAAAAATTGAATACATACAGTACCTAATATCAGGAATGGTGGTGGTTGGAAGTTAATAATTAAACATTCAGATGCTTGGGTTCTTATTAAGACTTTCCCAATTAGAATCTCTGCAAGTAGAACATGGGAATCTGCATTTTAAAATAAGCTCCTTAGTTGAGAACTGTTGCCACTGACTATGTCAGCCACTTAATTCTGTTTACCAACGGCCTCTAGAATGAATGAGAAGCAGGGCCTTTGCCAAAACTCTGAAAATGTGGTGCTGTTTGAAAAATGGATGTGCTGGCCGGGCACAGTGGCTCATGCCTGTAATCCCAGCACTTTAGGAGGCCAAGGCAGGTAGATCACCTGGGTCAGAAGTTCAAGACCAGCCTGGCCAACATGGTGAAACCCCATCTCTACTAAAATTACAAAAATTAGCCAGGTATGGTTGTGGGCACCTGTAATCCCAGCTACTTGGGAGGCTGAGGTAGGAGAATTGCTTGAACCCGAGAGGTGGAGGTTGCAGCAAGCTGAGATCGTAGCATTGCACTGCAGCCTGGGCAACAAGAGTGAAACTCCATCTCCAAAATAAAATAAAATAAAATAAAATAAAATAAAATAAAAGGATGTGCTTATTCACGTTAGACAGAAAAATATAGATATTTGTTAAACAAACACTGATTGAGGAGGTGTTATATATCTGTCCTTGTGGTAGGCAGAGGACAGAGATGAAGTAAGACGTAGAACTTTTTTAAAGTACTTCTCAGATTAGTTCTAGGTACAAGCCAATTCACAAAAAATTACAATACAGTGGGATATTGCTATTGGGAATTGTGTGTATTGAGGACAATTAGACAACATGCATCAGGAGCCTTAAAAATATACATGGGTAATGTAATTTCACTTCTATGAATTTATCCTAAGGAAATAAATATCGTTAACTAGACGTTTAAGAGGAAACTAAAAATTATTTACTGTAATATTACATGTACTTTCTCATTGGAGTCTAACAAGACCCTGAAGAATTAGGAGCAATTATATTCCTTTTAAAGATGAAGGAGCTGAAGCTTTGAGATGATAAGTAGTTTGCCCATGAAAACACCAAATGACAGAGTTAATGTTTGAACTATAGTCTGCTGCGTACAAATGACTATACTCTTAACTCCTGAGCTTTATCCTCTAAAGAGTACAGCTGTGTGGATAGTTGTTGCAGAGCTACTATTTTAATGTAAAAATGGGAAACATCAAAAATGGCCAGCATTGGGAGATTGGTTAAACAATTATGTTATAGCCATGTATGGGGTAATATATTCAAATATCAAAAATTATACAAGAGATGAGTAGTATGTCTCAGCCAGGAATTTAAGCCAAGATAGAATATCTTTTCACATGGTTCATTATATTTTATGTGAGCCTGTTTCCATGTGGTTGTATTAAGATACAACTCCAAGGTTAGAGAGCTGATTATTTGTCCAGAGTTGCACCAGATCCTTCCAGTTCTCTACAGCATAGGACCTCTAGATCACTGGATTCCAGCTGTCTCCATTGAAGGCCCTGAAATCCCATGGTTATCTCTGGTGGTACAGAGGTAACCATAAATAAAGAGTTGTGTTCCTGTCAGTCAACCTAACTGTGGATGCCAAATAACCACTAAGGAGCTCAGCAGGATGGCTCTGACTTTGAACTGCTATTTAACTGAATAAAGAATGATGGAGGGCAGCTCCAAAGCTAAGGACCTCGTTGGTGATCACTTTGACCACCAAAGTGCAAGCTGTTTCTGCAGACATGAGCTGATGGGGTGATGGGTTGTCAGGTCAGCATACATCTTGCTTTGCTGTTTTAATTTGTATCTGATTTTGACATAAATGGTAGAACACCTTGAGTTCTCAGTGGACCAGGAAGAAGGCATTAATATCAAAAAACACAAAATACCGCACTTGTAAAATGTAAGATTAATTGAACAGCTGCATACTTATAGTAGATTCCCAGTTTGCTGGAGTTTAACTATTTAGGATCCTCTATTAACTGATTTGGATGTGTATGCCCATGGACATTCTCAGCAATATTGTGAGAAAGATGTGATTTACAATCAGCAAACTTGTTTCAGGACTATGAATTTTCTTTTAATAAAAAGACTAAGATATTGAGGTATAATAAGTTCAATTCATCTTTACCGAGGATGGAAGTTATTCTATACATTCAATTGAATTGCTCATATTTTTAATTTCATGACCTAAAACAGGAAGTATATATTGGTTAATGCTGAATCCATCAGTCTATTAAGTTAGCTAGAAGATTTCAATTCCGTAAACATTCTCAATAATTGAAGTTTTATTATCCTAGCCAAATTTATTGCCCTATTAACAATCTGTTTTTGAGAAATAAAAGATGGGTCTTAGGGATTTATGTTTCAGGTATGATCAATGCCCACTAATAAAACACTGACAATACCTCCGTGTTTTATTTTCCTTTGCCTATGAAGAATGTGTGTGTGTGTAAATGCAAACATGTATCTCCTTGTTTTCAAGATACAAACATAAATAAAGACATAGAGAGTTTTCTTTCTAATTGTAAACTGTAGGAGAACTGAACTTTCTGTGACTTAAGATGAAGCACATTATCATCTGTGTTTAAACTGTGCTTAACTGCATCTAAAATGAAATACAACATATTTACATTTATCCCTTAGTTTATTATAAAGTTTACACTTTAAAAATTTTAAATAGAAAACGTTTCCCAGAACTAGGATTTGTATGTGTTCCTTTGACTTAGCTGCAAGAATCAATCAGATCATGTTAAGGTGCACAATAAGGCTCTTTTTGAAGCCTGTTATTAAATATACATAAGAATAGACTTTTTTATGTGTTCAGAAATAAAGAGAAAGAAAGTGTTCTGTGTTTTTGAAGATTGAAATCCTTCAAAGCTTTTTTCATTTGCAAGAAAACAAAGGGCTATTGTAAATTGAAGTGCTGAAACAGCGACAGCAGTGAAGTAATTAATTGCTCATTCATGAAAGAAAAAGTATAAGCGAGAGGCAAAAGTTAACCCCTCAAAATAAAGTGTGTGGCTAACTAAACAGCTATCAGCTCCTCTGTGTTTAAACACAGTGGTCCTCTTTGTGCTGCAGGTTGTTTTGTTTTGTTTTGAGGACTGGTGGCAGTTGTTGATGTCACTATACATACTTTGGGAAAAAGACACAAGCATGCATCTACAGATTTAATTTTTTTTCTCAGATGAAGAACTTACTGGCTATGGTACTATATTGTGAAAGCCAAGGTAAGGAAGGAATATTCTATAACTAGTGTCTAGTACTTTTAATACATTATATTTATGATAATCTCTGTGATTATATTATCTAGTTGAAATATATGGGCAGATATATACACATCTGCAGTGGAAGTGATTAAGCTTCCAAGGGGCTGTGCACAAGTGCCAGAAATGGAAAACTACATAGGATTTTCTCTAAAACAGTCAAATTAAGTGATCGATCCTATTTAGAGAGGTTTTTGAATATATTTTATGCCCCAGGGAATCTTGCTCCAACCAAGAGCTGTGGCTGATGGCTACCATGTCTACATTTGCAACAGCTTGAGCTATGTTATCTCATAGGGTTTAGGGAAATTGCTGCCAGCATAAAGCAAATAATTCCCTATCTTCGATCCTCAAGAATTGCAGGAAACTGTAAATTTCTCATTATGAAACCTTCTGCCCTGTCCCACCAGGATGTACCTTAGAACTGTGAATCTTACAATCACCTTTCCATCTTAAGGATAGATGTATACGTATATTGATGTGACAAAATCACACCTTGTCATCAGCAGTTTAACATCTTCCTAAGGTGATGAGAGAAATCCGAAGCAGACTGAAGAGTTGCTAAAAAGTTCTCATAATTTTAATATTAAAACTTTGACTGACTTTACCTACAAAGGTTCACAAAATTGAGTTAGTTGGAAAATCAAATATTCATTTGTGTTTCATCCAAAATATTTGTTCACTTTACCTGAAAGAGTCTAAGGCACAGTCTCCTGAATTTCAACTCTAAAAGTTAATTTAACTGGGGAGGTCTTTCTTTGATTGCACTGATTTAATCTCTTGAGCTACCAATAGCAACAAAACATAGACATAGGAATTTAGGATCAAGTATAATAATAATAAAGGTCATAATAATTCTATGCTAAGGTTAACACAGTTCCCAATATATGAATATTTTGTTGTATAATTAATTTCATTTGTAAATTTACATTTAAAACTCAGAAGCCATTTTTTCCATGAAAACACTGTGATAAATGGTTATTGAGTTTCTTGGCCAGTAGGTGAAATGGATTTGAAATCCAGAAGTTAATTATTATTTGAAATAATATTTTCATAGGAAAATGTATTTTGAATGCCATTGAATATCAGGGCAGGTCATTTTCCCCATCCCCAAGTGGAACAAGAGAACTCCCTCTCCCATGTGTGGGTAACAGGACTTGTGGAGTGCTATGGATCGAAGGCACTGGTAGTGGCTCCTGTGCTGGAGAGGAATTTTTGGCAGGAGAGTGGTTAAACGAAGATGGCCTGAGGGATTAAAATGGAAGCCAGATAAGTGAGATGTGCAGGGTGAAGGGAAGGAAGGGGATGGTTGGGGATCACCAGAGGAGTAAAGTTCTGATCTTATCCTGACCAATGTCCTGTCTATTGCAGTAAAGGGAGAGGAACAGCAATGTTTTTCTCCCTCTAGAGGGAAAAGAACTTTGTGGTAATGGTACTAGCAAAGAGAGAAGGAGACTTTCTATCTTAGTTTAGATAAGGAGCTAGTTGCATGGGATATAAGTAAGGTGGGGGCCTGTGATGATTATTTTATTTTTTTGAATATTTTAAATTCTGGCTGCAAATAATTGGCAATGCTTAAGAGAGAAATTCTTTTAAAATAAATTAAGATCATGTGAATATTTTGTTCATTCAACAGATAGCTATTGAGGGCATGTTGTATATGAGGTGCTAGCTAGTTTAAATTCCTGGAGGAAATAGTTGGGTAAAAAGCAATGCAGCAGAAATTTTAAACTGGAAAATATGTTTTAGTGATTATCTTTCTTGACTCCAGGGCTTCCAGTGGTGGGGAAGAAAGTATTCACTGCCTTATTTTGTGGGAACAGTGAGGCTGAGGACTTTTGGTATGTTCAGGTGGGCAGGTGCAGCCAGCAGTAGAAAATGAGGGACTGAAGCAGTGGTGAGATGCTGGGGCAAAGAGTTTCAAGACCTACAGAAATCATGAGTTGGACAAAATCACCTGGGGTTCCAGCAGATAAAAAAGGTACAGAGGGCCTGGTGCAGGGGCTCATGCCTGTAATCCCAGCACTTTAGGAGACCCAGGTGGGCAGATCACTTGTGGCCATGAGTTTGAGGCCAGCCTGGGTGACACGGTGAAACCCTGTCTCTACAAAAAATACAAAAGTTAGCCAGTCTTAGTGGTATGCACCTGCAGTCCCAGCTACTTGGGAGGCTGAGGTGGGAGCATTCCTGTAGCCTTGGAGGTCAAGGCTGCAGTGAGCTGAGATCGTGCCACTGCACTCCATCTAGGGCCACAGAATGAGACTCTGTCTTAAAAAATTTTTTAAAGGTCTAGATTATGTCTTTTTGGGGATATCTATCACTTAGGCATCAGGAAGAGGAAACAAGGTGTTCTGAGAGGTGAGGAGAAGAAAATTATAAGATAAAGATAGTCGTCATAGTAACCACATAAAAAGTTTTATTTACTTGGGCACAAACAAACGTCTACCTACTAGATCAGTAACAAGGAAGTTTTGAGTAACTTTTGAGAGAAGCATTTTAGTGTAATAAAGCTGGGTGCCAGATGGCAAGGAGCATGTGACTGGTCATAAAGGGGGGCTTGGAGAGATGAAAGGAGACAAAGGTCGTTGAGAGAGTAATAGGATCTTAGATAAGGGAAACTTAAGCATGATGAGAGGCCAGCATTTCCCAATGTGTGATTTCTGTGGAACTCTGTGTTCTTGAAAGATAAGTGGATGTTCCATGGTCAAGTAAGTTTGAGAAAATACTTGTTGAACAAAATTAAATAGGTTTCTTTATTGGACGACTGCTAAGGCCATTATTGCATTAAGATGAATAAGAAATATTTGGTAGATATAGTTTTCCAGCTTTTCGACTATGGAAACTTTTTTGCTAGAGCATTTCATAGCATTAAACTATTCTAGGCACACACTGTCAGACATGCTGTTATAGACCAAGGGATAAGTTAAGGTAAAGAGATGCATCCAAATGCAAACATGAACATGCCACTCTCCTACCCAAAAATCTTCAGTAGCTACATAAGGCCTAAAAGCTATATTCATAGTTCATATTTCTTTCTCTTATTGTATATTTTTTCTTATTGAGAAATAATTTATATAGCATAAAATTCATTATTTTAAAGTATATGATTCCATGGTTTTTAGTATATTCACAAGGTTGTGCAACCATTACTATCTACTTCCAGAACATTCCTTTTTCTCTTTTTTTTGAGACAGGGGTCTCAGTCTGTCACCGAGGCTAGAATACAGGGGTATAATCTAGCTCACTGTTACCTTAAATCCCCGGGCTCGAGTGATCCTCCCTCTTCAGCCTCCTAAGTACTGGGGACTACAGGCATGCACCACCATACCTGGCTAGTTTTTGAAAAAATTATGATTGGTAGAGACACAGTCTGTCTGTGTTGTACAACTGGTTTTGGACTTCTAGGCTCAAGTGATCCTCCCACCTTGACCTCCCAAAATGCTGGGATTCCAGGCATGAGCCAGCATGCTCAGTCTAATTCTGGAACATTTGCATCACCCTCCACCAAAAAAAAAAATCTATACCTGCTAACAGTCACCCCCCATTTCTCCCTCCTCCAGCCACTAGGAACCACTAATCTACCTATGTCTCTATGCATTTGCCTATTCTGGACATTTCATATATGAATGGAATCTTACAGTAAATGCCTTTGTGTCTGGCTTCTTTCACTTAGCATAATGTTTGCAAGGTCTACACATGTTGTAGCATGTATCCATACTTCATTTTTTATGGATTAATAATATTCCATGGTATAAATACACCACATTTTCTTTATTTACTCCTCACTTGGTGGACATTGGGGTTGTTTCTGCCTTTTGACTATTAAGAATAATGCTGCTATGAACATCTGTATACAAGTTTTTTGTGTGAACGTTTGTTTTTATTTTTCTTGGATATATACCTAAGTGTGGAATTGCTGAGTCATATGGTAACGTAAATGTAAGTTTATGAGGCCCTTTTATTTTGAGTTTTTGAGGACTGCCAAAATGTTTTTCAGATTGGAATATCATTTTACATTTTAGAGCAATGTATGACGGTTCTGATTTCTCCACATCTTTGTCAACACTTGTTATTATCTGCTTTTTTCATTATAGCCATCTTAGTAGGTATAAAGTTTCATTGTAGCTTTGTTTTGTATTTCCCTCATGACTAATGATACTGACATCTTTTCATGTGCTTATTGGTCCTTTGTATATATCATTTGGGGAACTGTCTCTTTAAATAATTCTTCTTGGGAGGGCACGGTGGCTCACACCTGTAATCCCAGCACTTTGGGAGGCCTGAGGCAGGTGGATCATGAGGTCAGGAGTTCAAGACCAGCCTGGCCAAGATGGTGAAATGCCATCTCTACTGAAAATATAAAAATTAGCTGGGCACGATGGTGGGTGCCTGTAATCCCAGCTACTCAGGAGGCTGAGGCAGAGAATCGCTTGAACCTGGGAGGTAGAGGTTGCAGCAATCATGCCACTGCACTCCAGCCTGGGCAACAGAGCAAGATTCCATCTCAAAAACCAATACAAAAACAGGTACTTCTTCCCCCCAATTTAATTGGGCTATTTCCCGATTTTTTAAAGTGTTTTTTAATATATTCTTGATATTAGACCTTTATCAGATATATGATTTGCAAATATTTTCTTCTATTCTGTGGGTTGTCTTTTCACTTTCTGGGTAATATCCTTGGAAACTCACATTTCTTAACCATCTAAGATCCTCCAGGTCTGCTCTCAATCTGTCTTCCAGTATGATCTTTTGTGATTGCTTATGCTATCAATTCTAACTAGATGCATTTACCTTCTATTTTTTACAACCATCTCAGTATGCTCACTATACTAACGTCACTCTTCCCATTGAAAAATACCTTCCAGTTCTCTACAGTTATCTAAATCCTACCTATCTTAAACACTCACCTCAAATTCTGCCTCCTTTTTTAAAAACTTGTGAACAATCTTAGCTCAGAATGGTCTCTTCTTTAAAATTCTTATAATCTATAGTTTCTAATTGTTGCTGCCAGACATTTGGCACTTAACACAGGTTCTTATTCTCAATACTTTTTCAGCATGCTTTTTTACCTAATGAAGTTGAATCCCTTGGTTTGCATATTTATGTTTAAATATTTGTCTATGAGCTACAAAGAGAGAGAGAGAGAGAGAGAGAGAGAGAGAGGTATGTTTTTGCTTTATTTAAATTTGTTTTGGATAAAGCTCTCTAGTTTACCTTTAAAACAATGATATATGATTGGCACTAAATAAATTTTCTCTCTCATAAATTCATATTTATTCCTGATATTAAATATGTTTAGCAAGCTACCTCTCTTCAATAAAAATAAACATTTGCAGTTTGTAAGTTCTGAATGTGATTCTCATAGAAGAATATTAGCAGAAAAACTGATTCTACTAATTTTAATACCCAAAATGGATACACTGCAGTTTCTTCTTTTTATAATTATATTTATTATTATATGTAAGACAATTAGAGAATCATCTGAAAACATAGTTATTTTCAGTCATGATGAGGCTGTCTTTTTGAAAGGAATGCTATAGAAACCAACTGCAATGTAGAGATTACAAAAGCTATCTGAATATGTGATATCTCCCAGCAGGATTACTGAGAAAGGAGTGAAGATTAAAACTAGGCTATAGTTCTGGAGAAACAGGTTACCTATGGTTACAGTCATGAGTGACATTGTCTAAAACAAAGGGGATATGTCACTAATAAGTGACGCTTAACCCATGGACAAGTATAGAGAAGAGAGAATCTAAAGATTCTTGACAGGATCAAGAATCATGTCACAGAAAGATCAGAGAAAATAGACTTCCTTTCATATTTTTACATTTTAACTAGAAAGAAAAGCTTTTATGTTATATTTTGACACTGGTGATGGATGAATCAAGCAAGAAGTTATACACTTGCTTGATTTGCTGGAGAAGGAATAGAGATAAGTTACAGCTGGGGAGGCCGCATAGAAGCCAAATGAACCCAAGACCAAATCACCGTATAAATGATGGATATGAAAGATACTTATGAAACCAGGCTCTGTTCTTCCCCACTCACCCATAGTCCCATGACAAAGAGGGAAAATAAATACTTTCTTTGGGCTGGGGAAGAGGGAATTGGGGAGTTAGAGACAAAACCAGAGCCCTAGATCACTGAGAAGGGACCCCACACAATGCCACCTCCTCAGGAAGAGTCCCAGGCCAGGGAATCAAACCCCGAGAAATAGTTGGCAGAGTGATGGGGATGCATACTTTATCTTCTGGCAGTGAACCATTACTTTTTGAGGGATAGTAGGGCTGCCATTGGTTGCCAGTTTATGATACTCTAGTCTTTTGACTGGATCCTATTAGGGAAGAGACACCAGCTATGTCCCAGAGGTTCCTTCTTTGCTGAATAGCCATGTGACTCCTCATACATTTAACAGTGTGTTTCAAAAGTTTCTAAGAGCTAAAATGGGTTGCCATAACCCTTTGGCTTTTTGTTATACCAAGATATTTAGCTAACAATAAGGTTCCTTAAAGAGTGAGTCTCTCCATCCATGGTGAGGTTTTTCCATTGACATACTGGAAGTGGGAAAGCTAGGAATAGAAGATGCCAAGTTATGCAATGAAAGTGAGTGGTGAATTTTATGCACACTCTCTAAAAAGCAGCATTATTTCCCTGCCATATTTCACAGTATTAACAGGAATAAAAGACTAATATGTTATAATAAAAGGGTAATAAAAGACAATTGTATATTTATCAGGAAATTAGTTGGGATGATTCATTTATTTTCTTGGTTATTATATTAAAAATACATCCAGAATTCCTTACAAGAGTACCATAAAAGCTGAATGAGTTAAATTTCTCTAGGCAATTTTCAGCACTGAGAAAAGAGATGTCTTTTCAAACTAATGACTATTTCATGGATGCAATGGAGAGATATTCAGCATCTGTAATTCTCTTTGGCCCAAGAGTGAAGAGATAAGTAGTAATCATGCCTTCAAGGTAGAATTCATAATCAAATCCTTAATTAAACTCAATATGGAAAGTCTTTAATAAATATCAAAATCTGACTATCAGATTTTCTGGCAAATATTTAATGCTGTGTTTAGTATCTGCTATCTGAACATCACCATGGAAAAAATTAAGCCTTTCTTTTTATTTACTGGGTACACAGGACTATCAATGTCATATTTAAATGGAGAAGAATCCTATATTTTAATAACACACTTTCATATTATTCTACTTTTACTTTACACATACTTAACAGTTTCTGGAGGAATTTCATTTTACTATCTTAAAATTTATAGTCATTTTGTATTAAGTGAATACCGTGTGGCTAATTCTCTCTCCAAGGAGTTTTTAATCAATCCTCTTCTATTTGTTCCAACCAAAAATCTCACTGCCTTTCTTAACTCCTTTTTTCTGTCATAGCTCACATCTGTCAGAAAACTCTATCAGTTCTATCTCCAAAACAGAATTTTATCAATTCTTATCTCCCCTATTGCTACCATGTAGTCCAAGCTACCCCCATCTCTTACCTGAACTACTGTGCTAACCTACTCCCTGCTCGCTTTTCTCCTTCTCCTGCCCTGCTGCTGTCTGTTCTCAACATTGGTCAGAGGATCCTGTTCAAGCATAAGGCCACTTCTAGGCTCAAAACCCTCCGGTAGCTTCTCAGGCCACTCCTGAAAGCCAAACTCTTTATAATGGCCTAAAAGATTCTTCATGTTCTAGATCCCCCTTCCTATTTTCTCCCCTGCCTTTATGCCTTTATCTTCTGTTTCCATCCCTCTCACCTCCATCTCTATCCCCACCCCTGCTGTATTTTCTCTTCTCTGCCCACACTGACTTTCTGGTGTTTGTGGAACATGCCAGGTCAATTCCAAATGCAGGCTGTCCCTTCTGCCTTGAGTGCTACTCTCCTCCACAGCTTCTTGGCCTGGCCCTCCCTCCTACAGGTCTCACTCAAAAGTCATGTTCTCTGTGATGCTTTCCCTGGGTTTGGCATCTAAAGTTTCAACTCCCTCTCTGGCATTGCATCTCTTCCTTCTTTGCTTTATATTCTCATTCGCATGTGTCATCACCTAACATACTGTATCATTCATATATTTATCTTGCTTATTATGTCTTCCCTACAAGAATGCCAGCTCCATGAGGGTAGAGATTTTTGTCTTATCAGTGCCTAGAACAGTTTGGTAAATACTTGTTAAACGAATGACTGACTAACTGAAATATTTCATTCATGTGGATTAACCTTTATAAAATAAGTAAAGTATCTAAATGGTACAAGAGTACCTGCTGCATTTATATTGTTCTGAGAGGAAGGAGAACAAGTAAGGGACAAGTATTTTTATCCTTGGAAAGCAGTTGTTGGAATTTCTTAGGGAAAAAAGTCATCTTCCTTGTACCAAGTATATGTAGGCTTCTAGAAAGAGACAGAGTTTCAGATGCTCCTTGAAACATGGGAATAATCCATTATAACCATCTTCTTTGAGTTTGAGAACACTCAAATTTTGGCAAAACGTTTACAAATTAGAATAGCCTGACTGGACAGGGAATATAGCACAGCAGTTAAGAGAGAAGCTCCAAAGTGAGAAAATCAGAATTTGTATTGGACGTCTGGGGTGCTATGTCTATGAGAATTTGTGCAGGTTGTTACATTACTTGCCTCAATTTCCATGTATGCAAAATGGACATATTAACAGTACCTGCTTTTAGGATTGTTGTGAAGATTAAATGAATTAATTCATGTTGACTACTTAGAATAATGCTTGAATGTAATGTAGTGCTGATTATGTTGGAATTAGTATTTTCATCATATTGTTTTGACTGTAGGCACAATGCATTGGGCCATCCGGCATATCAAGGGAGATGGCACCCTGGAAACTGAGGTCAGAGAGGATGTGGAATTGGAAATGAATCACTGGTATTTAAGAAGAAACACAGAGTGGGGCCAGGGTGGTAAGGGGTTGAGGAACATGTCATGGTGGATGGCTCCAAAGCCAGATTGGAGAGTCATAATTGGACTTTCTGACAATCAACATGGCCTGTCAGGGGAGGCTACAGGAAGAGGGGATTCCCAAAACCCCTGTCTTGATTCTTCCTGCATTTCTGGTATTCCCTTAGAATGGTAAAGTGAAGCGGTGGGTGTAATCAGAGGAGGGGAAGCTGGCAGAGAAAGAGAAACAGTGCTTTATCTGTGACTGGATAATGCTATTCA
Source organism: Cacajao melanocephalus (assembly GCA_963573385.1). Classification (NCBI taxonomy): domain Eukaryota; kingdom Metazoa; phylum Chordata; class Mammalia; order Primates; family Pitheciidae; genus Cacajao; species Cacajao melanocephalus. The sequence continues at coordinate 14,585 of CAUYLG010049366.1, read as the reverse complement.
GTAGGAGGAGTGTATAAAATATTCTCATTAAAAAATAGAGAAGCTGAGAATCTAAGAAGTAATTTGAAATAAAGCTGAAGATAGAGTTGAACATCCAGATGAAATGGCAAAATTCTATCAGCCATTTGATGTTTCTGAATATCTTGGTGTCTAGCATTGTGTAGGTAAAATATCCAGCTGCTTGTCTAAATTCTCTATTTTTCATCCAGATGTTTCCATTTCTTATTGTACATGGATATATTTAATAATATTTATAGTTTAATTAGGCATTTATGAAAGCAATTATGAAGTTTGATTGGATATTCATAGTTTTGAAACTATAAAGAATGGCATAAAATGTTTGTACTGCTATAATAAAATTCTATTTTTATTTTGCAAAGATGTACTTGATTTTTCAATAGAGGAAAGAACTTTAAAAATTCAGTGTAATAACAAATTCGACACATCTGTTCTTCCCGTACAGAATCCGAGACTTGCGGGGCTGACATGGGCCTTAGGTCACAGAGTGCTTATAAAAGAGGACCACTTCCATGAGACAAAGAGATCGGGGTAGAAGTCGTTTAAGATTTATACTGAGCTGAAAGCTGCCTTCCTGAAGGTTTTGCCAATGAACACTTTCTCAGATTTTTGGGATTGTTGCTCAGAATCTATTTTCATCCCTCTCCATCAAGCCAATGCTTTAACTATTTAGAAACAACTCTCGTGTCTCTCCTGACTTCTCCCTTGCTCATTCAATGTATCTTCTTTTTCTTATATCATTCTTCATATAATCTGGCATTGAAACTCTCTTCTACCCTAATCTCAGTCTCCTGTATATACAGTTCTGTATTTTAATTTCCTTTGTAAACAGTAACACTGGTAACTAAATCTGATACTCTCCCTGGAGTCTGACCAGGTCAGAAGACATTTCTTATTTTGGGCACTATTGATATGCATGCAGCCTACGTTTTCAACAGTGCTTTTGAAGTTACATTTCCCTGCTGATTTCTATTATTTGATGTTAACTGAAACAGCTAGATTTTTAAAAATGTGAGTGGCTCTCTTTTTATCTCCTTCACCCTGTTTGGAGGCTTTGACTTTGCAACACTACTGAAAACATGACATTGCTTTTCTCCCTATTGAGTTTTATCCTGTAAGCTTCTGTGAATCATTCTGCCTGTTCAGAAGTTTGAGTCTGTGTCTAGTACGCTACCTATCTTTTCCATCTTCGAGTCAGTTGAAAACTCAGAAAGCCTGGTTTTAGTGTGTTTATTTACGTATTTGATTAAAATTTGAATAAAACAGGGATAGACCTTTAGTATGTCCTCGGAGATATCTCTCTTGGCTGATGACAGTGAGAACCGTTGAACCATTCCTTGAATGCAACCCCCGGAGGATACCTGTGTTTACTTAGAATCTGAGGAACATCTTTGGGAATAAACAGGTTTTATTGTGGAGTTTACAATTTGAGCACCTTAAGGGTTTCATTTATTGCTAAGAATTAGCATCTAATTAATTTGTTAAAATGTTTCAACAACAGCAAAGTAGGTAAAGAAAAAAAAGCAAAAAAAAAAATTGGTTGTTACTACATGCAAGAAGTGAAGTTGAATTGTGCCCTGATTAATTGATTAAGGATGGTTCCCGTGGTGAATAATTATGTTCAATAACTGTCAATATAATTTGCAATCAATTATCACTTATAAAACCAGCCTATAGCAAACTCAGTTTTACATGCATCGTAATGCAACTGCCACATTAGGAAGCATGGCTTTCCATTTCTTTCATAATGTCCTTTGTATAAATCATAATTGAAAGCTTTCACTTTATATCCAACAAGGTATCTCCCCTCCACTTTCAGAAATTGCCTTAAAGCTTGTTTTTTCTTTTTTCTAGAAAGTCCACTGTGATTAGTGGCTGTGGTCAGGAGATATCCAGCCTGTGATAGATTGAATTTCTCACTATTCTTCACTCTCCTGTAGGGGGATTATATATCCATATCTTTGCCATGGCCTCATGGTGGGTGAAGAATAGTTTCTTATCCTTTGACTTTGGGGTTTTGGGATGTAAGTTGCTTTGGCCAATGGGATGTTAGCAGACATGCCTTAGCAGAGGACTGAAATGTGCTTAAGTAGATGGCCTTGCCCTGTTGGAGATCACCACAAGAAGAGCTCCCCCAGGTACCTGCTACTCTTTCAGCCTAGACCTCAGAATGAACACAGATGGAACAGACCTGAGCCCAATCTGCAGCAGAGTCATGTCCAGTCAGACCCTCAATCTGAAGCAAAGTTGCCTACTGAGCCTAGCTTAGACGAGTCGAATCCTAGCTGACTTGCAGACCTATGAGCATGGGAATAGATGTTTATTCTTGCATGCCACTGAGTTTTGGGGCTGATTTTTTTTTGTTTTTGTTTATACAGCCTTTTCCTATTAAGTACTATTTCTTAATTCAAGAGGGAAATTTGTTGTTTATATCATTGCTTAAGTTTAGTAATAATTCACTGAGTCAAAATTTAGCTGCCAGGAACCTTACTTGTCTATGGTGTAGCCAAGAACACAGAAGAGAGGCTATAGCTATAACCAGTGGCCCAAATAGATATAATGTTAACACACTAATACTCTTATATTTATTCACAGGAGAATTCTTCAGACACTCAGGTATACTTATTCTAACCCTTACATTCAATATAAAATCTTTGCTAGGTTGGTTTCTTCATCAGAAAAAATGCAAAAGTGAGATAAAGTCTGCTCCAGCAGGTACATGAAAGGAAATATAGACAGCCTATGGCTAGATAGCAAGTGGGAAAACCTGCCAAGTATAACGGTCTGGGATTTTCAGTGTGGAGCCAGGAACCCACCTACTTCTGACAGCATTGCTGTTATACAGCATGACCCAAAGCTGAAGTTCATAAAGATGCATACTCTTGGGGCATAAGGCAGCAAGCTAGGGGGTATAGAAAATATGGGACTCATGCGAACACCTTTCTGAAACGTCTTTTTTTCCCCCAGCTTTATGATAAACTGGAATAGCAGGTCCTGGTTTTTCCTTTTTTTAATGTACTAGTAAACTAAAAGGGGAGGAGCCCTTTTTTATTTTTTGGTCAAGTAAGGGCATTTGTCAACATCATTTAATAAAGGAAGGCTTTTAAAAATATTAACTAAATAGGAGGAATGTAAACTTCCTAAAAGAGGTCATTTGGCAAAGTTTCAGTTTGAACCAGTATTAGGGAACCATTGATTTAAATTATTAACCTCAGTCTTCAACAAACAAAGATATACTATTAAATACAAAATTTAGATAATATTTTAAGATAAAAGTGGGGCATTTTGTGACTCTTCTCTTGGAGACGGATGTTGTCTCCTTTTCCGCTGATAGCAGAAGTTGTCTAGAAAAATTTGAGAGATTTTGTTCTGTTATTAAATCAAGCTGATGTTAGCCTATTTAAGAAAATAGGAAAATATATTATACATGAAATGTATAATATATTATAAATTTATATGAATGAATGTAGCACACCTTTCCTCAAATGGTTAAAATATCAAATATGATGATGCTTTAAATTTAGGAGTAAACTGTTATTTACCTGGAAATGTAACTATGGAGTCTCATTTGTTACCCATGTATTGTAGATAGCTGAGTCTCTATTGTATATCAATCAAGCAAATCTTACCTTTTTCAGGAAACTTCTAGTGAGATGTAGCAGTAAGTTGATTCACGGTGATTCTTAGAGCCAAAAAATGTGAGCTTGTGTCCATGTCTGATCTCTATGTGGAAAGAAGAGAACATAGCATACATGAAGAATTCTGAGGGCCAACTCATTTTTCTTTCAAGCATTCCTTCCTGGCTTGCAATGTTCTCTATTGGTGTGGTTACTATGACTTTTGCAATGAAATACCATGCAAGGTAAGCCACACAGGCCACCAACTTTTTCTACCATGTGCTAGGAAGGATGGGAGACACAGACATGCATTACTCCTGTCTTAAAGAGTTGGTAATGTAGATGGAGAGAGAAGGCAGATAAGAGACACTGAAACAAAATAATAAAGATAAGGCAGTAGTTAATTAATAACTAAACTATGTGTTCTCATTTCCAAGAGTTGTAGAAAGTTTGGGGAGGAGAGATCTCACAGGACTGGAGTAGGAGGAAGGTTTCAGAGTCTGAAGATTAGGCCTTGATGGAGGGAGTGATTTTAGGGAGTGGACAGAAGCAGAGAGATCATCCCAGGACCTTGTCACATTGGTAGTTGGGGACCTGAATGGCAGGAACCCAACAGGAGCAGTGGAAAATAACTTTTAATCATTAGCATTGTACCAGGATCTCAAGGTCACCAGAATTAGAATTAAAACAGGAGGAAATGGAAGGCTTTTGAGTAGATAAGTGACCTGATGATGAGAAAGGTTGATGTGAAGATAGGAATGACAAGAGGGCAATAGTGAAATCTATATGTGAACCACTTTTTAACCCATAGGTTCTTCATTAATTTAGACAACTTAAGGGTACCCTGAGGAGATGAGATCAAGACCTTCAGATTACGAGACTCTCAAGCTGCTAGCTGCGCTAAGAGGGCTTCTGAGGAGATGAGATCAAACATAGGTAAGCTTCCTATGTTTTGGGAAAAGGAGGTGGTGATTTGAGGTTGGGTAAATGTCCTAAGGATGATGGGACACTGGAGCAACCAATGCCACTTCACAATTTGACTTCAGGCATGTTGGGAGGTGCATTTGGTAAACAGTTTCAGGGTCCTGAACAAGCCCTGGGCTCTTAGGAAAGCCAACTCCTCCCGCCTCCAGAAAATTAGAAAGGGACAATGCTAGGTCTTTTCTTTTAAAAGAAAGATAATCAGTCCATGGTGGTAAAAACAATGGCTGTTAGGGATAGTCTTCCATAACTGCAGCAAAATTCTCCAACTCTAAGATCACTGTAGACAGCAGAAATATACTTTTATGAAGCACTTTCTGTGTTATTTCATTTAATCAAATACAAATGTCAACTGTGTGAAGTAAATATTGCTAGTTTCATTTAACACACCAGGAGGTGAATGTTCAGTAAAGGTTACATGATGATAAAAGCAAAACCAGGACTGCCATGCTAGCCTTCTGACCACAGAAATCTTTTCCCTGCTCTGTTCTTTTTTTCTTATAACCTGGAAAGGGGAACAAGCATTTCAGAAGACACAAATTGCTGGAGAGAGTGAAACTATGCATTAGGGAAAATGGCATTTTGTTTAAGAACTCAATGGAAAATAAAAGCAACACATAACTTGGATGTGTGCATTTATGAATTCCTCTTGGTCTCTATACAAGAAGTGCTGTTTGAGATGGAAGTTGTCTATACTCAAATATAGAGGACCAAAAAACAAAATGTTTCAATTCTCAATCAAGAACTTACAGACATGAGGCAGGACAATTGCTTGAACCTGGGAGGCAGAGGCGGCAGTGAGCTGAGATCGTACCACTGCATTGCAGCCTGGGTGACAGAGTGAGAGACTGTCTCAATTAAAAAAAAAAGAATATATAGACAATAAGACAGTGTTTTTCATACTGTGTTCAGAGGATGACAAGCAGCAAGGGAGTGAATGAGATGGGACCATCATGGTATCTGCTGCCTCTTGATTTCTCCTATCACAGATGCTCTGCTTTTTAAGACAAGCATTTATTTTCACATACGTGTAAGATTTCCTTTGATAAAGGGTTATACAACTTAAAACAGAGGGCCATTTTCAAGTCTAGTTTTTTTCTCTTCCCCAAACACCATCAGCTGAACAACTCAATTGGATTTGTTCTGAAATCAAACCTGGTTTTATGTTTGCTGCTACAAATGATACAAAGCAGAATATGTTATTTTATAAGTGTGAGAAAATAAGACCAAGATAGTCAAATAATGACTAATATTCTTGCATAACCATTCAAGTGAGAAAAAAACTGACTCCAGCGGAAAAGCAACCATGACAACCTCATACATAATAGCCACTGCTTTGAGATCTTTTGGGTAAATGGAAGATGAACTTGCTCTTGGGAAAACAAATGGCACATAGAAATAAGTGTTACGCACAGCAAGGACTCAGAGAGCACCTAGAAACATCACCGCTGAGATCCTTTTTTCTCGTTATAGATACTCAATTTGCCACCCAGGCTGGAGTGCAGTGGTGTAATCATAGCTCACTGTAGCTTCAAATTCCTGAGCTCAAGTGATCCTCTCACCTCAGCCTCCCGCGTAGCTGGTACTACAGGTGCATGCCATCATGTTTGGCTAATTAATTTTTGTTTTTTTTTGTAGAGATGAGGTCTCATTATGTTGACCAGGCTGGTCTCAGACTCCTGGCCTCAAGCAATTTTCTTGCCTCAGCCTTCCAAAATGCTGGGATTACAGGCATGAGCCACTGCATATGGCATCATTGAGATCTTTATGGGAGAGTTATAGGGATAAAATTCAATAGAAAGAATCTGAACATTTAAAAAGTCCTTGAAATATATTCTTGGTGTGGCTCTCCAAACTAGTTTTATTCCTTTGCTCTACCAAAACTCATCAAAATGTTACGAGAATGATAATTTCTCCATAACATCACTAGCTTGGTATTAAGATTTTAAAAATCTTTGCAGCCACAGGTGTTTAAAAAAACCCCAGTTGAAGAAGGTACACCTGTTTCCATCAACTGGTGCCCTGAGTTGCTGGCCTTCATTACAACAGCATGAAATTGTACAGAGAGGACCAAGGAAAATTGTCCTAATTTGTGCCATTTTGTGAAAGTCAACAGCTAATCCTCGGGAATCAGGCTTTCCATAGAGGATAGGTTCATTTAAATAAGTGTTATAGTTAGCAATCTATGACTGCAGAACAATCTGTGATAATTTGAACTTTTGAATAACCCACCACTGTATAATGTTTGAAAAGCTGTAAAAAAAGACTTCATCACAAATCACAATTGAAGATGGAGACTTTTATAATTCTGCTCCAAAGTGTTCCATTTTAAACATCCTATAGGTAAATAGAAGTAAATGGCATGTATTTAAATTAGATTTGTTCTCAAACCTGTTTCAACTTGAGCAATTGCTGTAATAAAATTTCCTTTAATATCCTTGTTTTACTGCCATTGGTTTAAAGAAAACCCTAAATCTGAAGCTATTTCTGAAATTGAAGATTGAACGTAATTGACATAAAGTACCATTAAGCTCATTATTGGTCTTGTAAAGATATATTCCTATATTCTCTGGGACAGATATCATCTCCGGGAAAAGAAAGTTCATTTATTACACGTTTCCTCTATTCAATTCTATTCACCAAACTATGTCATGTAATGTGCTAGCCACTGGGCACTGGAAAAAATGAGGAATAAAGTAGTTTCTTCAAGAAGCTAGGCCTAGAGGTGGGTGGCATATGTACATGTTCACAAGTAAGAATGTTGCTATAATAGAGGCACACATAATATAAGTGCTTGGAAACACAAATGCTAAGTTAATAATTCTGCAGTCACAGCAGGGGAAAAGGCAGAAAAAAGGCCAGGGAAATGAATAAGAAATGGCATGTCAGCTGGGCCTTAATTGATAAATAGGAGTTTGTCAGGTAGGTAAGGGGGAAAGGGGATTACAGACAATGGGAAGAGTCTGTCCAAAGGACTGAAGGTTTGAAAAATCAGGACATGGTAGGAAATCTGCTGTGCTTAGAGATATGGCCACACACATGGGGAGAGGCTGCACAGGAGCCTGGAAATCTTAACCAGGCAGACTGCAAACTGCATAGTTATTTGTTCATTGTGCATATTGTGCTACAGTGTACTTTTACTCAAAATTCTATACTCATTAGACAGGCTCTCACTTCACTGCCTCTGTAAAGGATTGCATTTCATTTCTTCTAAGAATGTATACAAAAGGAAAAGAAAGATTTTTGAAAAGGAATTCCAATACATTTCTTTCCAACAACATTCATTTGTATTTGATTTTCTAAAAGAAACAGACATTCAGTGTATGGATCTGTAGAAATGCGTGTGATTTTACTAAAATATTTATTTCTACAGAACCATATCATTTCTATCAGATCTTTCCTATTCGACAATAAAAAGTCCTTAAAATGAATGACAAGCCAATGGTATAGTATTATCTCCACTAGGGATTCTTAGATATTGTTTGTCAGTGTTTGAATAGTGCATTTTTGCATGGGAACGAGCAAATTGTGGGCTCTTAACAAAAAGCATCTCAGAGAATTATTTTGATGATGATGAATTTTATCTTTGTATATGAGGTTATGCTGGGTGATTTCTAATGCATCTCTCTCTCTCTCTATGACTCTCTGTCTCCTCTCCCACTACCTCTCTGCTTGTGTACAGGGTAACCACAAAGTCTGGAAACATAATAACATTATTTTATATGTATTTTACTATTAAACAATCATTTATTAACCTTTGTCTCCAGACTTAGTGACTAGCCTACAGTTCTAAACTGACTGACGTTGAGATTAGTCAAATATATTTTGATAAAATGAGATGCTTAAAAGTGATTGGTTCTATTTAAGCAGGGTTTACTTTGGTGGATCTGCTTGTCACTTTTGGGGCCTATTTTAGATAAGCTGATGTTTTCTCTCAGAAAGCAGCTATATTTGGTGCTCTATCTGTATGGGTTCATAAAGGGACAATTGAATTAAAATGAACAGTTCATGGTAGACCTGGCCAAATGGATATAAAATGGGATGATAGAAGCTAAGGTGGAGGCCATGAAAGACTGATGTCTACATATGGAGACTGTTAGCTTGACTCTGCACAGAGTATTTCAGCTACATATCTAAGGGTAGGAGTTATATATCACTGTTGGCTATTCCATACTCTTCTGGCCATGAACTAGAATACTTTGGAAAGTATATGTTGAGCCTCTCTCAGGGTCCTGAATATGGCTAACTATGTGTCTCAGTAAGGAGTTGCTAAGATGTTTCTCCTTTCCTACCCAAGGTCCTCCAAGTCAGACCATCAATAGCTTACATGATAACTTTGTGAAAACTGAGAAAAAGATTCCCCATCTGATATGGTTTGGCTCTGCATCTCTACCCAAATCTCATCTTGTAGCTCCCAGAATTTTCGTGTGTTGTGGGAGGGATCCAGTGGGAGCTAATTGAATCATGGGGGCAGGTCTTTCCCATGCTGTTCTTGTGATAGCAAATAAGTCTCATGAGATCTGATGGTATTATAAGGAGGAGTTTCCCTGCACAAGCTCTCTCTTTGCTGCCATCTATGTAAGATGTGACTTGCTCCTCCTTGCTTTCTGCCATGATTGTAAGTCCAATTAAACTTTTTTTTTTTTTGTAAATTGCCTAGTCTCAGGTATGTCTTTGTCAGCAGCATGAAAACGGACTAATACACTGTCTTCTCTATGATCCTGGGGGCAAGGATTAGGGATGGAGCATAAAAGGGATTTTAGGCACTTTGTCCTGAAAACAATGTGCATAATTACATATGATGGCTCTATCTTCACTGTCTAGTGCCAGGCATCTCTGAGGTATTAATACTTAAGGGAGAATCCCACTGTCTACTTTTGGTTTAACATTTACATACTTATATAGGTAATTAGAATACTTTCTATGAATATTTGATATACTTTTATAGTATATATACTAAAAATTAATGTGGAGGTAGCATTTCAAGTTTTCTAAATTTTTCTAACTTCCTTTGTTTCATTTATGACAAACTTTAGTTTTGAAAAAACTTTAGAAGATTTCACCCCATCTGTTTCTGATATTGATTATTCTAAACCAGAAAAGAGAGTGTGAATTCATAAAATATCTGGGTCAGTAAAGCAGATGGTCATGAGTGTCTATAGAAATTCACTTAACATCCACAGGTCCAGAGGATGCAGAGTTATCTTGCTGCTCGGTTGAGATGAGAGAGAGAAAGCGTGTTCAGAAAGTCATATAACAACATCACTTCCAGGTTTACTTATGCTTCATAATTATTTACTCTTTGTGGAAGGAAGAAAAAGGGACGGGACTCTCAAAGATGTCCACATTTGAATCTCTGGAACCTGTGAATATTTTACTTTATATGGCAAAAGGAACTACACAGATGTGAGAAAAATTGGGGACCTTGAGATGGGGAGATCATCCAGGATTACTTGAGTAGGCCCAAGTTTAATCAAATGAGTTCTTAAAAGAAACTTTCCTCTGAGATGAGAGTCAGAGGGAGATGTGGCTATGGAAGAATGGTCAGAGGGCAATGCAAAGTTGCTGGCTTTGAATATGGAAGAAGGGTCCATGAGCCAAGAAATATGGTTGATTTCTAAGAGCTGTTATAGCCAAGAAAACATATTATCCTCTAGATCCTCCAGAAGAAATCTAGCTTCACTGATACCTTAATTTTAGCCCTGAAAGACCCATTTCAGAGCTCTGACCTACAGAACTGTAAGATCATAACTTTGTAGTGTTTTAAGCCACTAAATTTGTGGTAATTTATTATAGCAGTAACAGAAGATCAATACATGCTTTATGCATGTAATACTAAATTATATATTGCAGGGTTATGTTTGTTTTAGGTCAGCTCTTTCTTTATTTTTAGAGATAGCACCTTGCTCTGTCACCAGGCTGGAGTGCAGCAGTGTGATGATAGCTCACAGGAACTTCAAATTCCTGGCCTAATCCATCTTTCCATCAATGTCTCCCATGTAGCTAGGACTAGATGCATTTGTCAGCATACCTGGCTAATTATTTTTGGCTTTTTTTTTTTTTTTTTTTTTGTAGAGATGGGGTCTCACTATTTTTCCAAGGCTGATTCAAACTCCCGTGCTCAGGCAATCCTCTTGTATTGGCCCTGCCAAAGTTCTGGGATTACAGGTATAAACCACCACACCTGGCTTATACCTGTAATCCCAGAACTTTGGCAGGGCCAGACAGGAGAATTTCAAAGACTTTCAAAGACTTTCTGTGGCACTTAGTTTTTAAAATTAAAACAATATTCTTTGAACATCTGTGCATCAAAGGACTTTACCAACAGAGTGAAGAGGTAATTGATGACCTGGGAGAAAATATTGGAAGATTATATATCTTATAAGGGATTAATATCCAGAATACATAAAGAACTCCTACAAATCAACAACAAAACACCAAGCAATTTGATTTAAAAATAGACAAAGAATTGAATAGAGATTTCTCTAAAGAATATATACAAATTGCCAATATATACATAAAAAGATGGTCAATGTCACTAATTATTAGGGAAAGGCAAATCAAAATCTCAATCTCAATGCAAGTCAAAATAACTTCATACCCATTAGGATGGCTATTACTAAAAAAACAGAAAATAAAACTGTTAGTAAGAATGGACATGAAGTTACTTTGAAGTTATTCCAATGCATTGTTGGTGGGAATGTAAAATAGTGCAGCTGCTGTGGAAAACAGTATGATGATTCATCAAAACATTACACAGAATTACTTTATGATCTAGCATTTTCTCTTCTGGGTATATCCCTAGGAGAACTGAAAGAAGAGCCACAAACAGATATTTGTACACTCATGGTTATAGCAGCAGTATCACAATAGGCAATGTTGGAAACAAACAAAATATCCATTGACAGATGAAAGGTAAACAATACATGTTCATATGTACAGTGGAATATTATTTAGCCTTAAAAAGGAATGAAATTGGGGATCCCAGATCAAAGATGGCCAAATAGGAACAGCTCCAGTCTGCAGCTCCCAGTGAGATCAATGCAGAAGGTGGGTGATTTCTGCATTTCCAACTGAGGTACCCGGCTCACTCATTGGGACTGGTTAGACAATGGGTGCAGCCCACAGAGGGTGAGCTGAAGCAGGCTAGGGGGTCATTTCACCTGGGAAGCATCAGGGGGTCAGGGAACTCCCTCCCTTAGCCAAGGGAACCATGAGGGACTGTGCCATGAGTGGTGGAGCTATCTGGCTCAGATACTATGCTTTTCCCACAGTCTTTGCAACTCACAGACCAGGAGATTCCCTCAGGTGCCGATGCCCCCAGGCCCCTGTGTTTCACGCACAGAACCGGCCACTGAGCTAGCTGCAGGAGTTTTTTTTTTTTTTTCATACCCCAGTGGCACCTGGAATGCCAGTGAGACAGATCCGTTCACTCCCCTGGAAAGGGCGCTGAAGCTGGGGAGCCAAGTGGTCTAGCTCAGTGGATTCTACCCCATGGAGCCCAACAAGCTAAGATCCACTGGCTTGAAATCTTGCTGCCAGCACAGCAGTCTGAAGTCAACCTGGGATGCTTGAGCTTGGTGGGGAGAGGGATGTCTGCCATTACTGAGGCATGAGTAGGCAGTTTTCCCCTCACAGTGTAAACAAAGCCGCTGGTAAGTTCAAACTGGGTAGAGCACACCACAGCTTGGCAAAGCTGCTGTAGCCAGATTGATTCTCTGGGTTCCTTCTCTCTGGGCAGGGCATCTCTGAAAGAAAGGCAGCAGCCCCAGTCAGGGGTTATAGATAAAACTCTCATCTTCCTGGGACAGAGCACCTGGGGGAAGGGGTAGTTGTGGGCACAGCTTCAGCGGACTTAAATGTTCCTGCCTGCCGGCTCTGAAGAGAGCAGCACATTTTCCAGCACAGCACTTGAGGTCTGCTAAGGGATGGATTGATTGCCTCCTCAAGTGGGTCCCTGACTGCTGAGCCTTCTGACTGAGAGACACCTCCCAGCTGGGGTCAACAGACACCTCATACAGGAGAGTTCCAGCTGGCATCTTGCAGGTGCCCTTCTGGGATGAAGCTTCCAGAGGAAGGAACAGGCAGCAATCTTTGCTGTTCTGCAGCCTCCAGTGGTGATACCCAGGCAAACAGGATCTGGAGTGAATCTCCAGCAAACTCCAGCAGACCTGCAGCAGAGGGGCCTGGCTGTTAGAATGAAAACTAACAAACAGAAAGGAATAGGATCAACATCAACAAAAAGGACGTCCACACAGAGACCCCATCTGAATGTCACCAACATCAAAGACTAAAGGTGGGTAAATCCAAGAAGATGAGGAAAAACCAGCGCAAAAAGGCTGAAAACTCCAAAAACAAGAATGCCTCTTCTCCAAAGGATCACAACTCCTCACCAGCAAGGGAACAAAACTGGATGGAGAAGAAGTTTGACAAATTGACAGAAGTAGGCTTCAGAAGGTGAGTAATAACAAACTCTTCTGAGCTAAAGGAACATGTTCTAACCCAATGTAGGAAAGCTAAGAACCTTGAAAAACGGTTTGAGGAAATACTAACTAGAATAACCAGTTTAGAGAAGACATAAATGACCTGCTGGAGTTGAAAAACACAGCACGAGAACTTAGTGAAGCATACACAAGTATCAATAGCTGAATTGATCAAGCAGAAGAAAGGATATCAAAGATTGAAATCGACTTCATGAAATAAAGCATGAAGACGAGATTAGAGAAAAAAGAATGAAAAGGAACAAACAAGGCCTCCAAGAAATACGGGACTATGTGAAAAGACCAAACCTACATTTGATTGGTGTACCTGAAAGTGACGAGGAGAATGGAACCAAGTTGGAAAACACTCTTCAAGATACTATCCAGAAGAACTTCCCCAATCTGGCAAGACAGGCCAACATTCAAATTCAGGAAATACAGAGAACACCGCAAAGATACTCCTCGAGAAGAGCAACTCCAAGACACATAATCAGCAGATTCACCAAGGTTGAAATGAAGAAAAAAATGTTAAAGGCAGTCAGAGAGAAAGTTCGGGTTACCCACAAAGGGAAGCTCATCAGACTAACATCAGCTCTCTCTGCAGAAACCCTACAAGCCCGAAGAGAGTGGGGGCCAATATTCAACATTCTTAAAGAATTTTCAACCCAGAATTTCAAATCCAGCAAAACTAAGCTTCATAAATGAAGGAGAAATAACTTCTTTACAGACAAGCAAATGCTGAGAGATTTTGTCACTACCAGGCCTGCCTTACAAGAACTCCTGAAGGAAGCACTAAATATGGAAAGAAAAAACCAGTACCAGCCACTGTAAAAACATACCAAATTATAAAGACCATCAACACTATGAAGAAACCATATAAACTAACAGGCAAAATAACCAACTAGCATCATAATGACATGAACAAATTCACACATAACAATATTAACCTTAAATGTAAACAGGCTAAATGCCCCAATTAAAAGACATAGACTGGCAAATTAGATAAACAGTTAAGACCCCTCAGTGTGCTGTATTCAGGAAACCCATCTCACATGGGAAGACAGACATAAGCTTAAAATAAAATGATGGAGGAATATTTACCAAGTAAACAGAAAGCAAGAAAAAAAAATGCAGGGGTTGGCTGGGCACAGTGGCTCACACCTGTAATCCAAACACTTTGGGAGGCCAAGCCAGGTGGATCATGAGGTCAGGAGATTGAGACCATCCTGGCTAACACAGTGAAACCCTATCTCTACTAAAAATACAAAAAATTAGCCAGGTGTGGTGGCACATGCCTGTAGTCCCAGCTACTGGGAGGCTGAGGCAGGAGAATCACTTGAAACTGGGAGGCAGAGGTTGCAGTGAGCTGAGATTTCACCACTGTACTCCAGCCTGGGTGACAAGAGCAAGACTCCATCTCAAAAAAAAAAAAAAAAAAAAAAAAAAAACCGGGGGTTCCAAACCAAGTCACTGAAAAAATTAAAACCAC